>LKNJ01001179.1:0-53764 GCA_002120245.1 Maccullochella peelii
ATATGTATATGTATATATGTAAGTAAGTATAGATATGTTAATGTTTTATAGTTCAAATCAGCTCCAGGCACAGCTGTGCTGGGAAACCGGTCAGTTGTGTCAGCAGTGTTGATAAGTCTATATTTGCAGTCTTATCCAAAAAAGTTATCTCTCCTTCTCTTTAACAGGCACGGCTTCAGAGAGGAAACCTCCTTCTGAAGCAAGGGAAACTAGATGAAGCAGAGAGTGACTTTAAGAAAGTGGTAAGAATAGTAACATCCTGTTTAAAGACTGAAAGGAGTAGTCACTATTTTGTTAGAGTTCACCAGGAGGTGTCAGTATTGTTCTGCAACCTGGTGGTGTAGTGACACTAAACTCAAGCATGAAAACTAGGCTTCATGTTTTTTCAATATGATTTAAAATAAGGGACATAGTTTAACTTATTAATGGTTTAATTGTGGTGAAGGGTCTCTGTTTTTTTTCTATGCAGTGACCACACTTGATTTATTTCACTATACTGTACAATTATACTATAAGGTTGACAACATGAGAGGTTTTGTTATTGATGGACTTAACAAAACTCTTTGAAGCCAAGTAGCAAGGAAGTTAAAATGGATGCACATAAGACGTTGGACAACAGGGAAACCCTGCATCCATAAGCCATTTTACAAGATATAGGTAATAATTAAAGAGGTACTGCGCACTTAAACTTGATTTTTGAGCTGCAGCCTAAATTATATGACTGTACTGTGATGAAACACGTCACTGCTGGTGTTAATATTGACAAATGTATAGAAATTGGCATTTTGTGGGTTGAAAATGGCTCAATATGTCATCTGCTGTTTTAAATCAGCCCTGAGTCTTCAAGGCCAATGCTGACATAGAGTCAACCGGTTGGAACCGATCTACGTCACGAAATTTATATACAAAAAGACTCTAATCAGTGTCAGTCAGTCTCCCACGTGTCCCCTGACCCACACACACATTTTAAATATGCTGGGAGGGAGGGTTCTAGCAGTTCTAGGTTCTAGCAGAATTTAAAGGTGCACACAGTAAATTGGCAGGGAACTCTCATTTGGGCCTCCAGGGATCATTTTTAGGTGCTCGTTAAGGATTAAGACTGGAGCTCGCTAATGCATTTTCCATTAGAATTACCATTTTACAGTGAAGTTTCACAACACTCCCAGAAGACATAAATGCCCTTGTTATATCTACTATTAGTTCTTAGACTCCATTTAAAGCTGCTGTATTCTCAGGTGAGGTAATCATGCAGGGAAAAATTAAGGTCCTCGTCTATATGGGGATAGGATGTGAAAGTCAGACAGTGTCACATTGTGCCAAGGGCATGTGGCGGGCCTGCAGCCTCATAGGCCTCTTTTGACCATTAGCTCCTTGCCTTTACATTTCCTTTTATTGATCACACACAGATAACCAGTCATCTTTTGATTAGCTTTATTATATGTATGTTGAAGCTCAGTGGTTAGTCCTGTATTCCTGTTTAGCAGGCTGTAATGTAAAACCTCAGGTGGCTAATATGCAAATGTGCTACAGGCTGCTAAACTGACTAAATACAAGTTAAACAGTGACTTTCTGGGAGTGTCTAAGGAATAGAAAGTTTTATAATTGCAAACAAGTGTGATGCCTCCTCCTTCCACATTCCCAGCAGAGCCAACGGGCATACGGGCTTGTGCAGTTTTACATGGACAACACTTTGCTGGTATAATGTCAAGGGATCTGGCCAGAGGTGCATGCTGTCCTGCTGTTTCAGCAGTCCACAATGTTGGCCTAGCGTAATGCATGACATTTATCCATTACACTCTTTCCTAAGCTGAGATAGCAGGAAACACTTAAAGGGTACCCAGGTCTATTTGTAAAGGATTAGCTGAGATTGCTCTTGTGAATATGATGACCTCTATGATGAGGACGATTATAATGTAATGGGTTTAGGGAATGGTAAGGACTGCTACTGCTGTGGTAGGCAATACTTTGGAGAGGCAAAGTTGGCACAAGAACCTCTTCAGAAATATAAGAGCTCATATTGGGGTGTGTTGGTGAAGGACTGAATCAAATTCTAGCTTTTTTCCCCCCACAGTTGGACTGCTTTAATGTAATGCCTTGTCTTGCAATATTCCAGCTGAAGTCCAACCCCAGCGACAAAGAGGAGAGGGAAGCCCACGGTCAGCTGACAAAGTCAGATGAAATTCAGCGGCTGGTGGCTCAGGCACACAGCAGCTTCAACAGCCACGATTATGTGACAGCTGCTTCCCAGCTTGAGGCTATCATTGAGGTAAGATACCTACCTTGTCAGCATTGCCTAATTTTCCTGCGTGGATGTCATAGTCCATGTTATCATCACTGCAGAGTGTACAGAGCATTTGTATATTAACTAGTACTGCAGTTTGTAAGAGTTATTGTCCACCTGTTACAGACTTGTGTTTGGGATGTGACCTCTCGGGAGATGCGAGCAGAGTGTTTTATTCAAATGGGAGAGATGGGGAAGGCCATCAGTGACCTTAAAGCTGCATCCAAGTTAAAGAATGACAACACCCAGGCTTTCTACAAACTCAGCACCATCTACTATAATCTTGGAGACCATGAGATGTCCCTCAAGTAAGACCCACTTGCCAGCTGCTTTCTTTGAGGAAGCTCCCATACTGTATCAGCATCAGACATTGTGGCAAGTGCCAGGACTGAAAAAAGTGTCACTATGAGAGAACTTCCTAATTACTAAGCTCCCAGAATCAAACATGGCACAATCATATCTCCAATAGATGACATCTAAATTATTTTTGTATACTGACATTATCTGTCTAAAGATACTCTTGTTTTTTTTTGTAAATGTCATGGATTGAAGCTCTACTTCATGTCAGTGTAGTGCTCTAGAGGGCTACTAGCAAAGTGATATTTCTAAATACATGTATTGCATTTGTCTTTATGTGACAAAACACAGAAGATATCTTCTGATACAATGCAATAGTCCTACAGTAAATGGCTCAAAGTTTGTTTATTGTCGAGACTATTTTCTCTAAATTTGATGGTCATTTTTGTGGTGATGACTTCTCAAAGTATAAATGTCTTCCAGACATGACTAAGACATTTCCACTCGCCAAATTGTAAATATTTGCAGACAATAGGGATCCAAACGGTGCCTTGCCACTTTGTGTCTCCTGTAAGTTGTCTCACGTTGCCTTGAAAGATTTTTAATAGCTGGCACATAAACAAAAGAAAAAATGCACATGCTAAACACAGAAAAACTACATTAGCAAAAGTGGAGCAATGATTACAAGTAGACCCTCAGCAACACTTACTTATAATGGGATTTTTGTTTAACAACAAACTATAGCTTCAAAAATGACCAAAACAGTTTGAGCTTCACTAAAGTGTTTTCACTGCTGGGCTGTTGCGGATTATTTGAAGGTGTTCTTGTTATTGTTGTCCACCTCCTGTAAGTTGGCAGTATTGCACGTACATCAGGTAATATGGAAAATGAGCCTGTTCTTACCTTCCTCCTCCTCCTCTCATCTGATCTGCAGTGAGGTGCGAGAGTGCCTGAAGCTTGATCCTGATCACAAGCAGTGTTACAGCCATTACAAGCAGGTCAAGAAGCTCAACAAACAGATCCAGTCTGCAGAGGAACTCATGCAAGAGCAGAGGTGTGTGTGTGTGTGTGTGTGTGTGTGTGTGTTCGGGCAATTGCATATCCCTGTAAATATAAAATAATATCCCCTTTGAATACCAGGGATTGCATCAGCTGTAGAATCACTGCTTCCTTACCCTCAAGCGCTCCGACTTTCTGGTCTTAAAAACAGGCGTGCAAATCCAATCTTAATGTGAATGGCTGTCACACCATATTTGACATGCATAAGATATCATATTCACAAGACTAAACATAGCGAATAACAGAGCATGATGTTTGTGGGTGCAATGATCCATGTTGTGTTCTGCTGTATCGACAGCGTTGTTCAAATACCTACCTGCTAACTGCTCTTTTAGGTATGAAGATGCAGTGAGCAAATATGAGGCAGTGATGAAGACTGAGCCCAACGTGCCCCATTTCTCTCTCCTTGCCAAGGAGCGCATCTGCCATGCACTGGCCCAGGTAAGACCCCTTACTGCTGCCATGAGTTGTATTGGCTCACTCTTTCATTTCATTTAACCAATCCAAGCTACGCGTTTTCTTTGTGTTCATGACCAGGACCAGCAGTCTACCAGAGCTATCTCGGTGTGTAGCGAAGTCCTCCAGTCGGACCCGGAGAACGTTAACGTGCTGAAGGACAGAGCTGAGGCCTATGTCCAAGACGAACAGTATGAGGAAGGTAAGCATGTCACATGTAGCTGCATGTAGTAAAAATTCCCAAACTCAGAACTAGGGTCACACTGAATGCTGTTGAGTTTACCAATCTTCACTGGGAATGTTGATTCAACTGTACGAACAGTTTGGAGGCTGCAGTTTGTGGTGCTATTAACTGTATGGCATTATACAGAGAGGTGTTTCTGTTATTTAGCCTGCCCCCACTGATATAAATCAGGTGGACAAAATAATAGAAATACCTGTTAGTATGACGCAATACAATGCCACAGAACCACAAACTGCAGCCTCCAAAATTACAGTACTGTTGAATCAACATCACTCTGAAACAGTTTCAACAAAAACTGAACACTATAACCTTTTTGAAGGTAGGATTCATTGAAAGGCTGTTTAGACTGCATTAGTTTTAGCTAGGTGTGCCAAATAAACGGGTATGTTGGAATGACACACAGCTAACTGGTGTCATGGCAGGAGTCTAACACAAGGGGTCCTTGTAACAGTACAAAAAAATACACAATGAAATAAAGTTTTATATCAATTAATCTTCATTTGTATAGCTCCTCTCATACAGGTAAGTGTAGTTTAAAGTGCTTCAGATGATTCGATAAGACAACAACATAAAACAATTTAAGAATTTGAGAAAAATGCACGCGAGAAAATAAGTGATGAAAATGTATTCAAATAAACTTAAAAAGCTATAATAATAAATACAATAACGAAGAGAAATTAAGAAAATAGTTAATTAAAAGCTAGACTAAAAACTAGATACAATTTTTAAAAGACAATAAAATAACGGATAAAATAAATGGAATAAGATTTTACCACAGAAATACATTAAAGTAGCTGAGTAAAATAAAGTAAGTAATGTCTATAAAACATTCTTAATCAAAAGCCAGGCTGAAGAGGTAGGTTTTAAGTTTCTACACTTCCAGCTGCCCTCAGATCCTCTGGCAGACTGTTCCAGCGGCTCGGAGCATAAAAGCTAAAAGCTGCCTCACCGAAGGTTTTAGGCTTGCACTTTGGAACAACTAGCAGACTCGTGCCGGAGGACCTGAGGGGCCGTACTGGTTCATACACCGTAAGCATGTGAGACATACAGTATATGCCGGTGCAAGACCATGAAGTGCTTTAAAAACAAGTAAAAGAATTTTAAAATCAATAGGGAACTGACAGGCAGCCAGTGTATGGACTTTAAAACGGGTGTAATGTGTTCTCTCCTTCTGGTCCTGGTCAGCACTCGGGCCGCAGAGTTTTGAATCAGCTGTAGCTGATTTATAATTTTTTGGGTAGACCAGATAGGAGAGCATTTCAATAGTCCAGTCTGCTCAATATAAAAGCGTGCATTAGTCTCTCTGTGTCACTCAGAGAGAGAAATGGTCAATGACACACCATATAAGCATCTTACAAATTTAATTTTATTTGTTGGAATTTGTTTATGTCTACTGGAAAGGTAATGTGATTTTAATGTAAGCATCCAAACAAAATGCTGTCGGGCAGCATACAGTCAGAAAGGGGGATGCTCGCATCCAATTAAACTCTCACTCATTTAACACAATCTTTCTGTTCATCACCAGATCCACTTTGAATTTAAATACATTAGCACAATACAGACTAAATGTAGATAAATACAGCAAGGGTTTCCATATCTAATTTGGTTAAAGCATATAACTGCTATGTCTAAAGCCTGAAATACACAACCGTCATCTGTTAGAGCGCTTATCCCATACAGTATAATTAGAATTAGGTGTGGAGCACGTTGTGTTTGAAGTAAGTTTATCCTGCATGATGTGGAGCTGCCCTCAACTGCCGGCTGAAATAAAGCAGATTTTTTTGTTTATCAAGCCTACAGCCATTCTTTAGTGGCAGTGCCAAAACACACACACACACACACACACACACACACACACACACACACACAGCACTTACTATCTCCATGAAGCCTTTGCTGGCAGAGAGGGGATTAGGCTGAAACAGTCTCCCCTATCTGTTGTCAAATCACAGATAGTCCAGTGATGGCAGATGGTGAAATCCCCAGGAATAGTCTTTTCTCCCAGCCATCATTTTACCTGTCACCTGTTCCGCTACCACCGTGCAAACAACCAATGGATATTTTTGTGAAAATCCCTGCCTACATTTTGTGTTTATCTGTCAATTAATTTTGAAACTTAGTGTTCAAATAAAGTGAAAATAGTGTGAAAATATAGCCCTCAGCCTCAGATGTCTGATGGTGAAGTGCTTGAAAAAACTACATTTTATCCCACGTTGATAGATTTTTAGCGAAGAAAATGACACATTAATTTACAAAATCATCCAAAGCTAACATTTGGTGCTCTACATGCACAAGTGGAAATGTATTTCTGTTTGCTCATATCCAGATGAGGTTAGTGTGACACAGTGATGTTTTATCTCAGCTAACTGCTCATGGAAGTATTAGATGTAAAGGTCAACACATGCACAAAGAAAATAGCAGCTATAAAAAAAGAATGAGATGGATTAAAGCTCCATGTCAGTTTTATTTGAATTCATATAAACTTTATCCATAATGTTCCAATTTATGGTAGAATACATCCCCAAAATAGGGTTTAAACAAGTCCCTAGCATGTTATAATTAAAAAGAAAAAAACAACATCCAATTAAACCAACAATTAAAATCACCATCACTCCAGGCAGCTCAGCCCCAGAGTAATAACATCCTTCACTAAGATCCTGCAACCGCAGCAGATACTGGCTGAGCTTGAGGCTGTGTATGTTGTCATTAACATGGCATGAACACATCAGCAGGTGGGAAGGCCAGACCTCATGTGGGCTTTTAAACTGTCAGAACCCATGGGTGTTAAATTCACCTCAGTACCTCACAGGGTAAACAAGCTTCAAAGCGTCCAAACCGTGTGCACACAAACAGCCTGGAGCTGCTGCAACATGATCTGAAGGTGATTGGGCTAACTTAATGATTAAAGTGGTTTATTTAATAGGACAAGATCAAGCGTTTTCAGAGATGGGATTACTAAGGACACTAGCCAAATAATGTGATGTAGGTCCTAATGTTTGTTATAGTGATAGAGATATGAAAAAGACAACAATACCAATGATTCTGGCAACAGTAATAGTCTTTTAAATGTAGGAGTCATTTTCAGTTATTTGGGCTTTTGTAGTACGTTTTTTTTTTTATGACTGTTGTTTGTGTTAAATTTTACGTCACTAACTTCACTGCAGATTATCACATCTCTAACACAACAATATAAATATAAAATATGCTCATCCAATGCAATACTTCGCTTAAGTGCTACTTAAGTAGATAAATGTGACAACAGTTCAGATATAGTAGCCTATTTGATTTTTAGCCATGCTAGCGGCATCGCTCAATGTCAGTCGGCCCAGACATTCATGTTCCTCACAGGATGAATTGGGATCACTCTGGTGATCCTGACTTTTCTCAAAACGCAATCATCAGGTCAAAATTTCAATTTGCCCAAAACTTTGACAGTTGCTCAGCTGTACTTTGTGTTTAGTGCTAATTAGCAAGTGTTAGCATGCTAACGCACTAAACTAAGAAAGTGAGCATGTCGATCGTTATATCTGCTAAACACAGCATGTTGGCATTGTTAGCATGCTGATATTAGCATTCAGCTCAAAGCACCTCCATGCCTAAGTACAGCAAATATTTGTCTTCTTTAGAGATTGATTAGATGTCTGAAAATGTCAGCCGGTGGAGAATCAAGAAAAACCCGGCTGTATACATGTCCCACAGCAATGCTGGTGTCTCGAGGCTAAATTGAGTAAATTAAGGCACAGATTGAAAAGTAACGAAATTATTGATAGATCCATGTACATTCTTGTCTTTTTTGTTTGGTTCATCATCTAATTGGAGGCTCAGACACACACCCTGTGACATAAAAGGATTCAATGCCTTGCTCAAAGACACTTTAGCCACAACAAGATCTTGAAGCATGTGTTTTTTCCGTTGAAGGACTGTCTTTAAATACTGTCTGTCACCTCCCATTAGATGCTTTAAGTGAGTAAGCAATACGAATTCTATCCTGCATTTTTATTTTTCAGCTATTAACGACTATGAGACTGCTGCAAAACACAGTGAGAATGATCGTCAGATAAAAGAAGGCCTGGAGAGAGCTCAGCGACTTCTCAAACAGTCTCAGAAGAGAGATTATTATAAGATCCTGGGAGTGAAGAGGTGGGCACTGATTTTGGATATTCCCTTCTATATATATATATATATATGTATAGGTATCATCCAGACAGGACGTTTTATACATTCTTGCCTCAGAAACCAATCTGTTTTTGCTTTTAGATTGTGTTGAACAACCACTTCTCCACAAAAAGCCCTACTGCACTGGAAGCCACATCATGTATCCCTTTAGAACATGTTTGTGTTGAAAAGCACTATTGACAATTGGAGATAGAATACATTTGAAGGCAATGAAAGCACCCTTAATTATAAAAAGTAATGGTTTATTAAATCCGAGCCAATGTGGTAACCCTGACACTTTGACAAGTATTATTAGGTCCAGCTTGTGTTGAAAAGAAGGGAAGGGAAGCTGTTTTATCTTTAATAAATTTGCTAATAATACTCCCCACCATTGTCACAGAACTGCCCAGAAAAAGGAGATTATCAAAGCCTACAGGAAACTGGCACAACAGTGGCATCCGGACAACTTCCAGGATCCAGAGGAAAAGAAGAAGGCTGAGAAGAAGTTCATAGACATCGCTCAGGCTAAAGAGGTTCTCACTGACCCAGGTAAAAAGCGTGTGGTCTGCAGAGTCAGTGGAAAGTTGTTAATGCCTGTCTCCCAGAAAATGTCAGGCCTCTGAGGGGCTTCTGTGAACAACTTGCTGTTTTGTCCAAGTAGCTTGAGAACTTCATTATTTTACTAGGCATCATTTTTATTTCAGTAAAATGGTTTTATCCAAACCATATCGTAGTATACGATACGTCCCAACAGCGTAACTATGCTAGTGTCACATATCTACAACTATTAACCTAACTGGACTATATCAGGTTAGTGTTTGATTCATCAGTAAAAATGTGCATATTTGTTGTGGGTCCTATTCCCATTACACCTCAACATTACTGTTGACACTCATGTTTCTTAGTTCCTTCAGGAATTTGCAATCTTGTATTGCAATGATTGTAGTAAAAATCTTCCTACATGTGCATTACTTTCATGAGCTTGCAATTTTACCTAATTTCTGCACAAACAGAAGAATGCTGGTAAACGTCATAATTCCCACATAATGTCTGTTAAGACGCCCAGGTGAAAGAGTCGAACCTTATGAGCCCAGAATGCAAGAAGCCCTGTATGTTGACCCTTGAGAGACTTCTACAAAAGTAGTCTTCTTAAGCATTGCATAGTCTCAAGCTGCATCACCTGCAAGTTCCAACGAATCCAATCTCAGCAAACCATTTTTAAATTCTACCTACACTGAACCATCTACAACCTAATGCCTCAAACTAAACTTTTGATTTAATGTATGGAGCTTATTGATCAACAGCTGATCTAAAATATTGGAATTTTATCTTTACTCTTATTACATATAATGGTTGTGTGTTAGTTTGAACAATCTTTAACATTTTCTAACATTTTATTTCGAAAAAGTGGCTGCTGTCCTTTCTGGGCAATAAAAAAACAACAAAAAAAAACTAATTCTAATCCCTGGAGTGACTGATTTCTCAATCAAAGCTGTACATGAGGATATATTATCTTGTTAGGTTGTTCTGTACTAACACATAATCTGGTTTTTCTAGAGATGAGAACCAAGTTTGACCAAGGGGAGGACCCCATGGATCCAGAGAGCCAGCAGGGTCACAGTCGTCATCATCACTTCCAAGGAGGCTACCACGGCTTCCAGGGTTTCAATCCATTTGGCTCTGGACCCTTCAACTTCAAATTCAACTTCAACTGAGGAAGCTCATATCCAACACAGATGGAGTGGATTTTTGTATTTTCCTCCCTATTTAAAAGGGAGATCACTGGCATAAGGAATGTCAGTGCATACCGATAAGTCTCACAAAAATGTGGAGCAAATTCTGACTTTAATTCAGTGACCTTAATTAAAGATGCATCTTTGTTGTTGAATAATACAACTTTGAATTCCGTTTGGGGAAGGTCTGTTGCTATGCTAACAAATATCTGCCATGTGTGAAGCAGCTTTCATCTGTCAAGTGTAAGTCGTTAATTCTGACACTTACATCCTTTCCATGTATTGTACACTCTACAACTGACATCCATTCGTAAGATTCAACTTGTACATAGGTACAGTACTATTTTTATATGAATGGAGTTTTTCTGAACTGTAAATAAAGACCTATTTATGTACATTAAATTGAACTGAGGGGCAAGGGTATTGCTTTACGGACATGTTGGAGAGTGACTTTGGTACATTCATGTACTAAATCTACAGTTTGAGAAATTACACTTAAAAAGGGTACTTCATTACATTTAACCTTTCCCTAATTGCAACCATCTTAACTACTTTTCTTCCCCATAAATGCATTTTCACATGGTGAAATGGTTTATGGTGAGGAACAAATTACAGTGTAAGAAAATCCCTTTAATGTAGACCTTTCAGTGCATGAATCACACATCCACTGTCCACACGGGGACAACAGAATTCGGAGTTTTGTAGCAAAGATTTATTTTTCCACCAGACAGTAATATAAACATGTCTATTTAACACAGCACAGTGAAAGATGGGTGCCCTGAGAGCAGACTTCCTCCTGCACCCATTAGTATTGACTTTTAAGACACAAAACTACTGTTGGATTCAGTTGAGCAGCAACACCTATCTTATTCCTGAGACAAAAACACTGGTCCATTGTGGAATTCAAATATTGAAATATCTTCCTAAAAATTGAATACATTGAATCTGAATGTATACAAGATGTAAACATACTGTAATAAGTTAAAATCCCATATTCTACCCACAGACCATGACGTGCAAATGAGGATCCTTTACGCAAAGTCACAGCCAATATAATGTCACATGACTTTGCAGGGACAGACAGATGACAGTTGGCTAAGTCCCGCCCCCGTAGTCACTGTTTTATGTTATAATAGTGGCAGATTTACCACTTGAAATTTGCAGTAATTTTTGAAACAATTGGTCACTGATTTCACACAGAAATAAACAAAAGCAGGCTTCACATTACTTGCCGACGACTATCAATTTTGTCGGCTGAAATGACAACTGTCCCTAGCAGATTTTAGTCTGCTGTAGCCTTAGCTAGCTCGATACACTAATGCCAACTCCAAAAGTCCGTGAGTTGATTGAAAACTCCGTCTACAGTTGTTGATTCGTTTTAAAATAAGAAATCTGTAAAAGGGTCTTATATGCGCACATGATGGCTACATAATGCTACATGATGTAATGCTAAAAGACTGAGGCTAAAGCTAGCTACATGTCTCAGGCAGGAAGTCAGCATCCCGCTGATGATCCATGTCGCAGACTTTGAAATAAAGCAGCAACTTTGTTCGTTTAAAGTTATTGCAGGGTAGAGCTATTCAGCCCCAACATAGTACAGTATTGTAATATAAGTGTAATTAAAATGTTATTCTTTCTGGATAGTTAAAATGCTTAAAAAAGGTATAGACCCCTTAAAATGTGTAGGTGTAGGTAATATCCCCCTTGCCTTTAGAAATAATGCTAGGTTACTTCTGTAGGTAGCTACAGCAGTAAGCTAGTTAGCCATGCATGAGATTATTTATATTCTCATTGGACCCTCCCCTTGACATTGAAAAGAAATGCAATACCCTTCCACCAATATCTCAAAACAAACAAACAAACAAACACTTATAACAAACATAACAATGGTGGTGAAAATACAGCCACTCTAGTTTTGAATAAGGAGCTCCTAAATAAACTGTTTTACTGCCACTGAATTTGAGAACTGTGAACAGGCTCCAGCTTGGTGGCTGCTGAAGGACTTGAGCACCGAAATATTTTCACCCCACCCTGAATTAGGGTAAACCAGGGTAAGATGCCTAACAAAAGGGGCTCAACAAGCCGGGAGGTTGACGAGCGCAGAAAGAGGATTTAATGTTACTGCTATGTGCACTGCATGATGAATGTTGCTGGGCAATTTGTTTCTCCGGTGCTTATCTTCCCAAGAAAGAGAATGATCAAGATCCTGATGAGAGGGGCACCTCCAGGATCTGTGGGAAGAGTTTCAGATTCTAGTTGGATCGACTGCAGCCTATACCCCTAAAGGGGGTGGAAGGGTTCAGGGCCTGTGGCCTTATGCCATGTAACGGGCATTTTTGAGAGAAGAGGACTTCAGGGTAGTCACCAAGGAGCCAGAACCTGCCCTACAGCCTACTCCACACTCCTTCCACCAGACTGCTCCAGAGCCCATTCCTGTGCTTACAGCCTCACCCTACAAGACAGCTCTGGAGGAGAAGACCAATGGCAAGAAATAGGTGAAAAAGAACCAAGCAAATAAGAAGATCAAGGAAAAAAGAAGACCCAGGAAGATGAGGATGCTGAATGTCTGTACTGCACTGAGCTGTTCTCATAGTGGTGGAAAGTGGGTCAGATGTGAAAAATGTATGAAAAGGACTGCAGCAATGCAACAGAAGGTTTCTCGTGTTAGTTTTGCGTGGGAGTTTAATTTTTGTTGTTCTTTGCTGGGTTAAATGGCATTTTTAGACCAGATTGTTAAATTGTTTATCTGATTTGAAATACATTTTTTATAGTTGTTTTATTGATTTGAAAATACTGAAAATAATCCTATTATTTACATCATTTTAATTTTTTGTTCACAGTTGCATACTTTTTTATTTAAATATCAATTATCAAATATCAGTAATTTAAATATCAATGATAATAAAGTTAGAATTTTTTAAAACAAATCTCTCCAATTGTGATTTGTCCTAGGCCCATCAATTCAAAATTAATTGGCAATAATAAAACCGTTCTAAAAACAATCAAAAATAATTTCTGTATGTGTTATGTAACATTTATGTTGCAGTTTAAGTAAGAGCAGCATCATAATTGGAAAATTAATCTTATGCATAAATACCAAGTTTGTATAGATCAAAATGACTTGTGAGGTAAGATCCCACCCTGATTCTGCATGTTAAGACCCATGAAAGCTGTCTATTTTATATAATAAATCTTGCAAGGGATGGCTGAACTAAAATAGACATAAGAAAAAGAAAGAAAAAAAAAGACCCTCCCCTACTTCTTCAAAGCGATCCACCCATAATAATCGTACAGTCCCGAAGTTCTAATGTAACAACTTTGCAGCAAGTTGTGAAGTTTAAAAACAGGACTAGCTGAATGTCAGTCACAACTTTGGTTTGGGTATTTCAGTTAAAGCAAAGTCTTCAAGTTGTTTGCAACAACAAATACAATAACTAAATGTATTAGCTTGTTGAAACAGTTTTACATTTAAAAAAATAATTAAATAACATTAAACTGGATTCTTAGAGATGTGCCTTCTCCATTTGATTCTTTGCATACATTATCAGTGCAATATATGCCTATTTATACTCACCTCCTAATAGAGTGCTTTGACTGACCTCACCCTTTTAATCTTTCTGTGTTTACTTCATTCTCTGGTAACCACATACTAACCAAGACCTGACTGTAGTGCTGAAAGCGCACCACGAGTTCACAGTTGGCAGTTAACACTTACGTCACGTGTTAATTCTGTAAGACGTATTGACTGCAGAAGCAGATATGGCATCTCTGAAAATATCACATCCTTCTCCGGCTGGGGATGTAACACTCCATAGCTATGTTTAGATGAAATTGTATGTCTTCAAGCTTCAAAAGGTGCTGCCTCCTTCCTCTTCAGCATGGTGCTGGCAGACACTAAAGTTCATCACGCTGGTTGTCTACTGTGCAGAGGGGGGGAATGTTGGAAAGAAATCATGAAAACAGTGGTGAG
Source organism: Maccullochella peelii (assembly GCA_002120245.1). Taxonomy (NCBI): domain Eukaryota; kingdom Metazoa; phylum Chordata; class Actinopteri; order Centrarchiformes; family Percichthyidae; genus Maccullochella; species Maccullochella peelii. Next base: position 14,196 of record LKNJ01001179.1, read on the forward strand.
AATTTGGCCAAGAGTAGATTAGATGACGTTATGGTGACTTTTCTGTCTCATAAAATGAGCAAACCTTGTCGACACAGAATAAATAGTGCTTTTCTTTGTTAACCTTTTTTATGTTGTGAGGGAGCCTGTTTTTGCGTTGCTGTGTCTTCCTGGACCCGTCTCAGTAGCTGTTTTATCTCATTGTCATATTCAACCCACTCAGGCACAATCCTTGCTGCAGCCGTCAGCTTGGGCTCCTTGGTCTTTGGGTTATTGCACTGCAGCAGAAAAGCAGACAAAACACATCACTCACGCCACCAGTGCCACTTTCTCCCAACAAGTCATACTCTCATTCCCAGCACTATCTGTGGCAGGCATTTGAACCTAATTGGATTTCCAATTCTGTTAAAAGGACATTAGCCCATGTCTTGTGTCTGAATTACCAAGTGGTGTCCTATGAGACAATGCTTCCTATTCCAGTATACTGGAGCCTGTCCAGTAATTCTCCAAATTAGTTTAGGAGACTACAGGATTGCTCCTCAGTTGTCTCCTAAATGCCAAGTGCCTCATGGACATTAGTGGCTGGGAATATGCTCCTGCTTTTCAGTGCTACAGTTCACTATTATAACCAACAAAGCTGAAAACATGGTGTAAAAAAGTGGTATATAAATACTTTTTTAATTATCAGCATGTTTCAACACACAAAGGATTAAAATAAAGAACACAAAAGGGAATTCATTATCTAAATAAAAGGAACAATTAGATTTGATGATTATTATTATTATTATTTACAGTAGCAATTCCCAGGTGTGCCGATTAGCTTTCCCAACATTACTGATTAGTATTCCACAGTCAGATCTAATTGATCTGGGACTCACCAGGTCTATAGTCTTAGCTGTGACTTTGGAGGAGTCATCACACCACGTCTCACACCACAGCCACTCCTGTGGGAGAGACTTGATGACCACCTGGTGGATCATGTTGTTAGGAAGGTCCTAAAAATATCATAAAACAAAATATTAGGGTGCATTACAAATATGTTATATCAACAAAGTATAGTAGGTGCTAAAAAGAACAAACTCTGCATCATATTATGCAATGATGTTATCTCGGAGTTACATACCTGGTCCAGGTTGGATAGACTGTTGGGGTCTTGGCTCAGGGCTTGGTACTGGCCTCGTAATCTGTCCCCGGCTGCAATCTTTCGGAATTTCTTTAAATCTACTACATACAGAGCGCTGGTTGAAATATAGGAAAGAGAAGACACAGGTGTGAGAAAACCCATTTCCTGAAAGGGAAAGCCCACAGGAATGACTTAATAAAAATAATGACTCAATAAAGATAAATACCTCAGGCACATTCAGATAATTGTACCTAACGTGGCATGTTAATAAACCCAACGGTGTAGACTATGTAGTTCCACTTATCACTTATTAGATTTAGTGTAAGTCTGCCAGAGGGTATTCACCACCTTATGCTTTCCCTGGGCTCACTGATGCAGATCATTCACCCTCATTGCTTTTGTCCTGCCTCACAGAGACAAGCAGCACTCTGGCATGCAGTCAAATCATTGTGGTTTTCTGACTTTTCTTTTTTTACCGTCCTCATCAGCAAATGGTAAAGTAGGAAGTTCTGCTCTCTCTGTTCAGCCACTGGCTGCCACCTGATTAGCCATCACACTGACAGGGGGGAGAACTCAGTGCCACATGCCGAGCAACTGAACTTTTTATTTCATACCTAGTGCTTGATTTGATGCGCACCATGGCTGTATACAAAAATGAGATACTAAAACATAGCCACAAGAATTGCAACTATAATTGGTGGGGTCCAATCACTATGGAAACTGGATGAAAACAGTAATGTAGTGTAGTCACATTTCTTTTTCTGGGGACCAGACTGGGGAAAATAATTTTCCTTTTTGGACAAATCACAAAAATGTTAAAAGTGTTTTTTATTGAGTCAACTTCTGGTGGATCAGGCCATTTCTATTGTCTGAGTTGGTTGAGATTTTAAAACTACGTGACAGATTTAGTTTTCTCTTGGACTTACAGTTTCTGAGATCCAGATAGATTGAAGGAAGCAGAACAACCAAGACAACTATAGCACTACAGGAAGAACTAAAAAAAAACAAAAAAAAAACACACTCTTGCAGAATAATGAATAATTCCTCTAGATGATTTACTGAATCCAAGCCAAAATGTAAAGACATAGTGAAAGACATTTTTTCATGTTCATGATTGTGAGAGATCTATTGTATTTTGCAGTATTGTCTATTTTAGAATTCTATTTATTTTAGACTCCTTTAATTCTGTTTTGCTAAGTACAGAGGCAAGTCATGAAAGTCCCCCAACTAAATAAAGTGGGTGAATGGCCTACAAGGAAGACATGGCTATAAAAGTACAATGTTCTGAACGCTAATATTTTAAAATGCATAGATTTATTCTGCCACCTATCTTGCCAGAAGTGGTTTCCCCCTAAAAATGACAATAGAGTGAAAGATATAAGAAAGGGGATTATGGTGTTATTCTAGAGTGTTAATGATTGGACATCAGGTAAAGTACCAGAAGTCCTTGCCAGGCATTCAAAACTGTTTGTGCTGCTATAATCCATTTCACAGTTTTTTAAGTAAGTATACCTGATGTGGTATTTCCTGTGTCCTAGATGTGAGGCCCAATAGCCAGTTTTCCAGAAGCGATAGCCTTCCATCTCTCTGCGGCTATCACAAAACGGTGTGTAGCCATAGGGAGCACCCTCCAGGTCTAAATCCCTCAACTCCTTCAGATCAGCCCGAACTATCTGTGAGACAGAGCAAGGACATCGGTAAGTACAGAGAGGACTGATGACACTTCAGTGGTGTTCAAATTTTCATTCAATCGTCACATCAGTGCTGGGTCTGATATAGACGAGTCTCTCATGTTCAGCCACACACAGCTCTTTCCCTATGTCAATTCAATTTCATCCTTACCTGGTCAGCATCCACAAAGATGATCTTGTCCACAGCCAAAGGGAACAGGACATCCAGGAAGAGGATCTTGTATCCCCAGATAATGCGCTGCTTCTCAGTCTGCTGGTGGAGCCAACGGGGCCACTTGTACTGTACCAGTTCATACTGAAAGCTGTATGACTCTGCCATGTGAGAAATGGTCTCCTAACCACACCAAAAACAAACACCAGAGGTTAAATAAAGCAAATACAAGAACACTTTTTTTTGAGTAATGTGCAAAATTCGGTTAACAATAAGGTGGAAAGTCTCACATGAATAGATAAGGAGCGACAGAGTACTACACAGTTGGATATTTGCACTGTTGTACTGTGGTCATAGACACAAGGTTTCATTACAGATCAATATGATTAGCTGTTGAGCCAACTACAGTATGTCACAAAGAAAATTAGTGAGGTTTATTTGGATTCTGCGAAGAAAGAATATTCAGTAGAACATGTTAATTACATAAAGTGACAACATAACATATTGCTACATTTTGCCCAGTAGAAAACAGATAATGCAGTTTAGTGTGTGTGGCCTAGCTGAGGGCCAGCCATTGATAGGCAGCTATGTTACAAGCATAAAAAGGCAGAGTAATTCTTATAGAGATGTAGGTGGACATTTATATTCAGAGAATTTATTGGCACTCTTTTGGCATGAAAACGCCTGTTAGCTAAATCATGATGCAAGGCTGAAGCTAACAGTGGTACAATATCTAGTGCAAGACATCTGGACATACTATATAAACAAACCTGTATCCATCTATTACAGAGGAGGAAACAACCAACAGATCCTTTGTTTTCTTAGTATAAATTAATCTCTGGGATCAAGTTATTTTGAACAAGCAGGAAAAACAAAATGCTTGTATGGAGTCATGAAGTGAGGCAATTACCTTGAAAGATGGCGAGAGGTAATTCTTGAGGAACCAGAACTTGACAGGTGTTTTGGTATGCCGAAGGACGGACAGCATCATTATTCTGAAATAGACAGAAAGAGTGAAGGATCAGTTTCAGGGATCGGGGCTAAAAAGAACGTAAAGTGTACGGCCTGAAAAGTAAGCGTGAGTGTGTCTGTGATCTGACCCACCTCAGAAAGCGCTCGTACAGATGGCCCGAGGCCACAGAAAATATGTTTAGAACATCCTCTTTCTTCTTCTCTCCATCATCCTTCTTGGAGCCCCCACCAGTGATGCTGTAAATGAGACCATAATGCTTGAGTCTCTTGTGTTTTGATCGATGCATGTTTTTCATACAGTGACAGTAAATCTTTTACTGTAGGGCCAAAGATTTTCAAACAAACCATGCAATACTGTGCAGCAAACTGGGATGTTTTATTTAAATGAAACAATAATGAAGGAAACAGCAATGCTCTGGGAAGCCGTGATTTTGACATGATTTTAACAGCAGTTTAGTTCCCCTGCTGGCACTCCTCTAGAGAACTTAAATAATTAGTGTTAGAACAGACACAGTTAAAGCAGCTGCAACATTAAAACAGCTTATTCTTATATCTCCCTTATAGCTAATAAGAGTATGCATATGACAATGTATGCATTGTCATACATTATAGTTAATTGTGTTAGGGGATGGCAACAATCGTGCCCAATCACATCAGCTCCTTTCATCACCTTTGATAGCAGTGCTCTCCCCACCAAGACATACTGACAGTCTGGTAATGGTGCGGAAAGTCTGGAGGAGTTTATATACTAATACTCGTGCAGGGTTAAATGTACAGCAGCCCATTCTGTGTCCTTTTAACTCACATTTAATACTGTAATTCCTATGGTCACCACTTTATTTGGAATTATGATATTCCACACTATCCACATCCAGTTAAAAATAAGATTGCGAGTAGTAATGTATTACAGTACAATCAATAAATAAAGGTTAAAATAAAAATGTGGTCTAGTGTTTTGTTGGTTCTCTTTTTTTTAAACAAACCTGTAAGTGGATATTTGGATGCATTCAATTAGAGTGGACCAAATGCAAATACAATGTTGCTACTATGAAACTAATAATTGTCTGTTCAAGCCTTTATGTGGTTGCATAATTTAACCAAAACACTTATGAATAGTCAATATCTCTGCTCTAACACATCATGTCGCTATTAAAAACGTGATGCTTCAGGTGCCATTTTGCCAGACACACACTGCTGTTGCCCTGGTAACCTGGTGTTGTTGGATGAGGATGCAGAGAAAGAACTGGTGACAATGGATCAGGATGAGGGAATTAAGTCATTAAGAGGAGAGAGAAGTTTCAATTTACATTTTTTTATGAAACTGTGTGTGTGTCCCGAGGATGTTACCATCTCTAACCCTGTTCATTTGCACTGCATAAACTAGTGTTGCAACTGGTTGATTGTTAGAAAATTTATTTTCTGATAATCAGTATTCATTTACCAAGTAAAAATGCCAAATTTGCTACTTCCAGTTTCTCAAAAAAAAAAAAATATGGGTGTGTTTTCACTAATTAAAGTGATGACGCAGAACATGAGTACACCGTGCACAGTGCACTTTTGACATGGTCCAATACAGTCTATGGTCCAAACACACTGGAAGCAGACAACATGATATGTGGTTAATTGTGGAACCTCTCCTCCCAGTGTGGTGTACAGCAAGCCACCTAAATACCAAACCAGCAAGCAAGTAAAAAAAAAAACCACACTGTGCCTTAGGAAAGCAAAAATAGCCCAAAAAGTTACGTTTCATGACTTTACTGACAAAAATTGTGCATATCAAATCAGTCCATGACCATTCAGACTAAATTAAACTATCAATTAAATTTATGTACATAAGTATGTGTTAGTAACAATTTAATCAAAATGTAAGGTGATGAAAATGTAGGTAACCAACTACATTAACTAGAATGTTTTTATGAGATACCAGCACAGATGACAGAAAAATCCAAAGGACATTCTCCACGCTTCTGAACGCAGCAACATACCCTAACCGCTATAGAAGAGCAGTGGCTCATGGTGCAAGGCACATTTAGCGGACAGAAATCAGGACTTGTGCTGGAGGGTAGATGTGTCTGCAGTCAAACTGTGTGTCCTTGTCTGTAACAGACTGCTGATGAGGGAAAGACTGTCTCTCCCACACTCAATCACAACCACAGCATCGGCCCCAAGGCTCCAGGAAGACACCAGTGAGTGAGAGGGAGGTGTGAAGGGAGGGGGGGGGAGCATACTGTTTGTCTCTACGTGTCCTCTAAAACCAACTCTGACACACACAAAGAGACTGGTAAGTAAGTCACATCCATACAACACAAACTCAATGATGGCCTAGGACGCTGCATAACTTTTTTTTTTTTAACCATTTTGCAATAATTTGTTGTCCGTCCGTCTAAAAACATTTGGTGCATTTCTCTCCCTGCACTCCTTCTCAAACCAAACCACTGCTCTCTGTAGTTGAGCTGTTGGCTTCTGGGGAGTCACCACACATATGTAGTGTGGGAATACTGCCTGCCATGACTAAGCCAGTCATTATATAGGGGCCTCCAGCACTACCACCCCACCCCCACCACCCCAGTTAAGCAGCTTTAGAGGGTCAGGTGAGAGCCCGTTTGGCTGACTCACTCGAGATAATCTGGACCTCTGGAATGATTGACAAAGCTCTGGATAAATCCTGAGCACTGGACAGCACTGTCACTAACCAGACAAAAGTCTGTTTTTCCTCCAACTCTGTAGATTGAGCAGAATCATCTGTACGGAGATCATACAAAGAAATAAACATTAAGATGTGTGCCAATGAGTATACAAAAAGATAGTAGGTGTATAAGTACATATGTATTGTAAAGCACAACTCTAATTTGCACCTTATTTATGAGGCTATTTGCATGCTGTTGCATGTATGAGGCCCAACGGACGGTCTAAAAATCAATCCCCAAACCATCCGAAACAGTAACAAAACCAAAAATGACCACACTATTATAGAGTGAACACACTATTAGGAGATATTGTCTGGGAACAACACTGGTCATGGCATCCAGTCTACAGCGTGAAGTAGTGAAAAACATCATGGGTAAGCATCACAACACTGAAAACAACTGATGAGATTTTGGACCAGAATGAAGGAAAGTGATTGCAAAATAATTTCCAAATCAAACATGATTTGAGTTATTGTTGGTCAATATTTCATAGGCAAAGTTTTAATCATGAAGACAATGTTTCGCCAAGAAGGAAGAAAGGAAAATTAGAATATGTCAACCAAAGAAAAATAGCTAAACTACAGGTAAATAAATTAAAAAAAACGCAACCCTCCATTCCCTCCCCACACTGTAACTACCAACACACCTACATACACTTTACCCACACAGCACACCATGACAGATAAAACAAAACCACAACCAGTTTCTCCACCATGGAAAGCATCCTCATCACAACAACTTACTACTCTGCAATTGTGATATTGGGCAATATAAATAAAATTGATTTGACAATTCAGTTAATCTTCTGAGCTATGTTGTCAGCATAACACTTTTTGCTTTTGACCATACTGAGCCCTAGCATGTACAAAGCCACAGACACAACCCTTCTTCTTTCTTTCCTCAAATCTCAGACAGCAAACACATGTTATAGAACAGCCCTAAGTATTACCTGGATTCAGTTTGGAAAAACCTTCATGGCCAAGGCCCCATCTAACACTCTCCAAGGTCCTATGATTACTTGGGGAGAGGTGGCTTTTACAGCGGCCTCCACCTAAAACCTGAATAACTCCCTCAGGTAACACAGCCGCTGATACTCTCTCATACAACCTGTGTGGCCCTTATGTTTCTGATTTCTAAGCGCAGCATAAAGGACATTGAACCCTCAATGTTCCCCAGGCTGAGAGTAGCAAGAAGGAGCAAATTCCCTTCATCTTCCTCCTAGCCTTAGACAAAGAAGAGAGCAAGAGAGGAAGTACAAAAAAAAGAAATCACAAAACTAAGGAGAGCATGGAAGAAAGAATGCAAGAAAGAATAGCAAAGAAATCTATTTTCACTCAGGCTCATTATTGCTCTATAGAGATAAAGCTCTCTTTAAAGTTGAGAGAATTTGTAACAACTGTCATTTAGACTTACTGATGCTTGCTGATGCATGGATCCACTTCACTAATTCATCAGTGGTGTTAGATCAATACATGGCCTTCAGTCCAGGCCCTTTAAAACGAATCCTTCAAAGCATTCTGAGGTTACAAATGAAGTAATGGGTATAGAGACATCTTTACTCTCAAACCAACAATATTTTGTAAGATCACTGGTCAAGGTCTACTCGGCACAATGTCTTTGCTGAAATATTCAGACACTTTTGCAAACCATGCGCTATTATTGTGCTTTACAGTCTTTTCAAAATGTATTTTTCTGCGACCATCATTCGGAGTCCTGTGAAGAACCACTCTGAGATGAGAAAACATATTTTCTTGTGAAGCTTTAACTGTCAAACAAGCAAATATTTTTAAAACACTACACTGTGTTTGGTGGTTTTCAACAGTGTTTTCTCTCTGCTAGTCTTTTAAATTTAAATAATAACTTACCCAGCTGCCTTCACTGGATGTTAATAGGACTGAGTGGGACTGTTATGGTTAGACTCTCCAGAGAATGTTTATTTAAGGTGGACCAGTTAGACAGAGAATATTAGAGAATATAAGCACAGTACAGGATATATGGTTAGACCTTTTTGCTCAACATGATGAGTGACTTCTAAGTCTAAGAGATTTATGTACTCTTGCTTTGAAAGAAGGATATACTGGACTCATTCCAAAAGAAAGTACTCTCCTCTCTCCAAATGCAGTTGAATTGAAGTCAATTTTAGATTCATACATCACAGGCACTTAAGGAGCAGTTATGTCTCTTGAAACCATCTTATTCAACCTTATTTTTATTTCTCAAAAGCATACCATGGGAAATGGTCTTAAGATTACATTCAATTATAAATATTTTCATCCATCTATCCAAACACTTTCAGCTTCTTATCTGGTCCAGGTCACGACAGAGACAGGCTATACAGGGTAACCCAAATGTCGTTCTCCCCAGAGTTCCTAAATAGCACATGCAGAGGCCAGGAGGGATTTGTAATTCCTTCAGCATGTTCTGAGTCCCCCTCGGGGTGTCCTCCCAGTTAGACAAGCCTAGAATACCTCTACAGGAAGTGTCCAGGAAGCATCCTGATCAGACAGCCGAACCACCTGAATTAGCTCCTTTCAACATCAGGGAGCAGCGATTCTACTCCTAACTCCTGAGCCTGTCCCTGAGGGTGAGCCCACCAACAACGCACTAGACCTATTGCAGCGAACACTGCTCTTACTGCAATTACACAAGGACTGGAAGGCTCGTAGCAACAGCCAGCCACACACAATATTCCCAGAAACCCCAATATACGCTTATAAACCTTCCAATGTACTTAAATGACATGTAGACTGGATGAGCAAATTCCCAAGACCCCTCCAATATCATAGCAAGTGTACAGAACTGGTCCACTGTTCCATGACAAGGATAGAGCCTACACTGCTCCTGCTAAATGTGAGGTTAAACAATTAGTTTCCAACACCCTAGCAATACTGGGGAGTCCCTTAAAGCCCAAAAGGCTGCCTCCTTTAGAACACCAGCTGTGCTTCCTGCACTGCTGGTGTCCTCCAGAAAGTTGCTGCTCTGCTCCTTTCTTCATTCTTACAAATAGTCCATACCTAGCTCAATAACAAAACCAACAAAACATCCTTCAGCAGAACTCTGGAGTCCCTAGGTGGCACCCTCTCCAGGGCCTCAACCAGAGACTTCAATAAGGCCAAGTACTCTAAACTGCTGTTCAGCAAAAAGGCACAAACCCTTTATAAGTGTTCCTCCTGTTCTCCAGGAAAAACTACCACACATAGTTTCTTAGCCAGAGGCTCAAAAGTATCCCCCCACGAGCTGGCTCATCTTACCTTGGGCAACTCCAGATAGAGAGACAGTCCAGCCCCTATTCAAGAATATGGTTCCAAAGCTTGTGCTCCGCGTCCACACAAGCATAAATAGAGCTAATTGGTACAGCTCTACCTTCTGCACTAGTTCTGGCTCCTTCCCCACCAGACAGATAACAATCCACGTTCCAAGAACCAGCATGTGTAGCCAGGGTAATGCACACTAAGGCCCTCACCTTTATGTGCCGTCTGATCAGCAACACATTAAATTACAGTTTCAAAACACAGTATATGTATCGCTGTATGTTCGTGTGTACAGTACATTATGTTTGTGTACATACATGTGTTTTATGCACTTAAGCATGAACACATAAATCTATACAGGCTACAACACTACCTGTAGTGTTACAGTAATATTCTACACATAAATAAATGCAAAAGAAAAACATGAAAATGTAAATATCACATTCAAACAAACATCTACAGTATTACCACATCCTGTCAGATTATATTATTAAGTCATTCTCATTCATTACAAAACTTAGTGCAGCACTTGAAAGCAACCAATAAACACTGCATGCTAATGATTACAAAAAAGTTTCAGATGCTAAATGGGTATGCATTAACGCTGCCTACCTTTTCTCAAAAGTGCTCCAAACACTTCACACAGCAAGCATTAAGTGAGGAGACAGGATCACACAGTTAGGAAGTGTTGGGGTAAACACACAAATGCACACACATACCTACAGAAGCACATATTTTTTGCAAGACTAGATCTTACAGCATAGTATTGCAGTCTGGATCGAGGGGAGGAATAAGATCTCCTGAAATGGGAATGTTTAATTGACAAACAGAAGGCACATCAGCAAACCCACCAATCAATGATGTTACTGCCAGTCAGGTGGTGCAGGGTTTTAAACCTGTTAAAATCAACCAAATGTTAGCTGTATATGAGAATAGATTACACACCTTGCTATGGAGTCCCATATGCCTTTGCTTTCACTAGCTTCACTTAAAAGATCTTCATTGATCTTCTCTGCCTTTTTCTGCACCTATAATGAGAAAGGTGACACAAAACAATCATTTTCTCAGTGATTTCATCATAGACTGTGTAAAATCATTCCAACATCCTCAATTTGTCACCTGCTGAAGGGCATTTTACTGTACATTAAATGATGTCTAGCGCTATGACAAATCTAATATACTTTACAAACATCTAAGAAACACTCACTCTGACTTTGATGATTTTACTGTGGAAACTGTTCAGCACAACTATGACATCACCAGCATCTGCAGGGGAATCGGTTCCATCATGCCTGAAAAAGTGGATAAAGAGTGGTAAAGTGATTACTGTCACTGAGAGTGACTGATCAATGATTATGAAATCTGGACAATAGATCTGCAGCTGGTTAGTCTAACACAGGTGAGGCCCCATTTGGAGACTGAAACATATCAACAGACTGGAGAATGAAATGTATAAACGATCAAAATTACATAATTTACAAAATAATAGCAATTCAACACAACCCCAAAACATGTAATTTATACTGATGATCGTTAAGCCCTCGTTGGTCATGAACATTTTCAGCTTTCTACACATTTTAGTACTGCCTAGATAATTCAGCTTTATTAATATGTAGCCTAGACACAAAGAGAGCTACTCATAGCCCATATTCTTTATATCGGATCCCAAATATAAAATAATAATTTCTAGTTGACTTTGTTTTTGAAGAATCTTTACAAATCTTACAGTAGTAGTAGTCAAAAAGCTTCTTGTTATGACACATCTTCAAGTCCAACTCAAACCACAAAAGCTTTCACCTTTTGCAATCAATAATCATTGTCAATGTGAAGTAATATTTTTTATTAATAAAAGAAATAAAGATCTTTGGCGATACATCAGAGATGCTCCTTTAAAGCAGTCTCCAAGCCTCTGAGCTCTGAGAGAGACAATGTATGTGTTTGATTGACAGGTGAGCTGGCAGCAGCACAGAGATACAATGTAAACAAACAGACAGCGTTTCTCAGTGGAACTGAAGAATAAGGACCCGACCATTTAACATCTAAAACCAACGCTGATATTTTCTATACTTTTCAATGGGATAAAGCTGACTAGCTACCATCAGGCCAATCACTGCAGCCTACACTTACAGAACTACTCAACCAGTCAGTCAGACTTAGAGTTCTGTTTAATAGTGTGCTTGAGTTCACCATTTAAGTGAAATACATTTTTTTGGAGGTTGGTTCACATGTTTTAGCCATGGCAACAGTGCAAGAAAATATAGGTGCCTCTCATGAAGGAGACAACAGCAGCTAATGGACAGACCATCAACAGACAGTTAGAGCACACACTTGAAGGCAGATACTAGAACAGCTGCCAGGGTCACACTCTGACCACATTCATTAGCCTCCATCATCATTAAGAATCACCTTACCATTATTTTATCCATCACTACTTCCTAGCCATGCTGTATATACTGGTAGATTTAATGAGAAAGTCTGTACAGTATCGATTGCGTAACACTGGCCTTTCACTGTAATTGTTTTAGGACCGATTTACCCAGTGGAGAATGTGTTTTGGCAGACAGGATCTGCAGGGTCTGATGGCAAAACACCAGAGAGCAAACTTTAGCAAGAGATGAGCAATAGGCCATGATGCATAGCAAACCATTACGACCCCAGTGCTTACTAAAGACAAAAAACTAACCTTATCACTATGATAAATGCCCCCTCCTCATTGGGCCCAAAGTGCATTCCCCCCTCCCTAGCTCAAGTGCTGCTTGTGTTTTGCCCCCTCTGCTGTCACTGATGCAACTCAGCCTTTAGGGCTTGTGTTAGAAAGCACCAGAGATCAATCTGTATCCTTGCTCTGAGGAGAAGAGAGCTGACCATCTCATTCATCGCTGTCAGGGCGAGGCGCAGTGGCAGCACAGGGTGCACGAGGAGAACGCAGGCTCTGGGACCGGAGAGCACAGACACTCCCACTAGACTCTGATCGGCCACCTAACCAGAGCAGAGTGCCGCTAACCACAAGAATAATGACACTGCCAAGGTGAAAAATGACATCACCTCTTAGCTTCACCTGGAGGATTGGGGAATAAATCTTGGTTGTCTGATATGATTCCAGAGGAACCGAGGGCTGTATGTGTCCTAAATCTTATGTGAAGATAGCCAGAGAGGACAATATCTGTGATTGTAGGGACATCTAGCTGCACAGCACTACAGCTGCCCATGCAGACTCACATACATGGTTGGGATTTGAGCCATTATCGCAACTTGGCAGTGAGGGATTATCGTTCTTTATTATGTTACACAGAAATGATACGATGACCTGATTTGAAAAAGAATGAAAAGAATTTGTTTCACATAAAAGTATAAAGTACCTCATATACATTTTAATTAAAGTAATAGTGCAGAATTAAAAGAATACAAGGCAGGAAAATTGCCTTTTGTTTGAAAATGCATCAAACCAACCAAAAGCACAATACTGTTTCTATTTGTCCGGGGAAATTAGACAACGCCAACGCACTCTGTCTAGTATATGCAGCCTTTGAAACCTACGCCATCCTAACTAAAACACATTCTGCTGCTGATATTTTGCAGTCTGAGGTGGACAGCATGGCAGGTGACCAGCTGAATCATCCCTCCACTCTGTCTTCTCTTTAATAGCACCCCTCTCCTCCTACTTGTCTCTCCCTGCACTCATCAAAACCTTGAGCTGCTACAGTGTCAGCAGCTCCCTATGTTACCATAGTGATGGGTTTCATAGCTAACAGTATGAAATGGAGAGGTAGCTGAAAACATGCTGAGCTTCTGATGAAGCTGCCTAATTAGCATCATTACTTAAGTTTTTTTTCAAAATATATAAATATCTGTAGGAATGAGATGGGAAAGACAATGGCATTAAAGATAGTCTGTAGACACTGGTGAATACTCACGTGAGAATCTGATAGATATCCTCTGACCTCCCTTTACGTAATCTCAGGATCCAGGCACCAGGATTGGCTTTCAGCTGGAAATATCCCTGTTTTAGTTGAAACAGCATGAGTCTGAGTGTTTACTGTAAGCATACAATTCACACTTGTTTACTCAACCCTGCCACCAAACAATTTCTCTTCCAAACTTACTACTGTAGTTAGCTACTATGATATCAATGCCAACTATCTAATACAGTGCAAGAAAACTGTCTTGGTAACTCTGGTATTGAGTAGAGAAAGCTGCTGACCAGGTTAGCCATGACAATAGTGTCATACATGAGCGGGTCCCGACTCGTGCCCAGGGTAAACTGCAGTCCACGGGGAGGCTGGCCGCTTGACAGGTCAAAGCAGTGGCCCTCCAGCAAGAGGTGCTCCAGCTCATACTCTGCTGTCACAACCCCACTTACCTGGAGTGAAACCGCAAATTAAAGAGGACAAAAAACAACAGGGGAATGGAACAGAAAGTTCCCCGGCCCTAATTAAGGGGTGAGAATGATAAAATTGCTGGCAGTCATGACTAAGGAACAGGATACCTCCTGCAGGTGGATGTTATCCAAGTCATGGGGGCTGCGGACAGCCTGCACCATCCAGCTCTCTGGTGTGATCATATTTAGGGTGAGAAGGGGAGATTCTGGGAGCTCCATAAAGCGGGCAACTGGTCCTGGAGATACTGTGTCATTTGCCAAGAAATTCACATCAGACTCCAAGACAAAGCAGTAAAAGCTGTGAAGACAGACAGAGATCATCAAAATTTAAATGCTTGCCCATTAACTGCAAATTAACATCATATCTAACAATAGAAGAGAGAATTAAAAGCCCTAAAATGGTGGATATCCTACAGGACTTTTTGCCACTGGACTGAATCAACATTTCTATCCAACAAATGCATTGTCCTCTTCAGCAAGCACTAAAATGATGACATGTTGTGCAATAGTCTCCTTTCTAGGACAGGAGAGATGGGCTCTGTTGTGACAGCTGGGTATATACAATCTCTTCAAAGTGAGGAATCTAATACTATTACTGCCAGTGTTCCTGTTCATCCAATAACAGAAATATGTACTGTAGTCTGTGCACCGACAATGTTCCTTTTCTCCATTATTACTCGGAGCTGTTGCAGAGGCTAGGTCTGGGCTAATCTTTATGCTAATTGCTTTTCTTCTGTGCGCCCTCTGACACAGAGGAGTCATAATGAGTGTAGATAACGTGGCAGGTGATAAACATTACCAATTCTGATTCTTTTTATTTAGTATGCCTTCTTATCTTCAAAGGTACATCATCACATTTCTTATTCACAGGGAGAGTGCTCGAAAGTGATTTGTGGACCAGAACAGAGTTGTTACAGAGGGGCTGGCTGTTGACTTCAGGGTGAGATGGGAGATGCTACCACAGCACAGGAAGGTGGGGAGGGAAAGGTTGTAGTTAAGGAGGAGAAACCCAGTACACCAGGGGAAACGCACTGTTTTCATTCGATTGGTTCCAATTTGTGAGATGACCAATTCTCCCCAACCCCGTGGTCTCTGCTGCGGTCTTGCCACTATAAAAAGTATACCAGTGAATGGAATGAACCCACTGACGCAGAAAAGGATTCATGTTCATGCACTGACAGGAGTATCTCCAGGGGTGGGCTATAGGATTACCAAGCGTATGGCTCTTTAACGGACATCAAGTAGGGAAGTTATAACTTTGTGGTTACAAAACTCATCTGCTGTTTTAAACTAGACATCATCCCCTCATGATCAGGATCTTTATAATGAGATCCAAAAAATGGTACCATTTTTCAGAATGTTTTATCATTACTTTTTTTGTGTGTCAATTACAAGGTCATTAATCCACCAAAGAAAAAGTTTCTGAGGGTTCTTGATCAACAGCAATGACTCAACAAATATTATCCTGCCAGGTGTTCAGAACTGTGCCTTTTAAGAGCCTGTCCTCTGCCCAGGTACTCACATTTTCTGTGGTTGAAAGTGAGGACAGTACTTTAAGAACCAGCAATACAAAACATTTCTGTCACAAAGGCTAATAACATGAAATGTTTCTGCATTTTGATATAATGAACTAGTGGAGCAGCTAGAAGCTGCTTGACTGCAGACATCCAGCTTATTTATCTCTCATGTGAAAATCATGGCTCATCATGTAGCAATTTGTGTCAATTACAGGCAATTGTCACTCAAGGGGACAGCCTGAGTGACTTGTGGGGCAAGAGTTATTTCCATCAATTCAATTCCAACTGGTCTCTGACAGAGGTCAATAAAGGTCATACTGTGAATTGTCCCTCCAAAGTGAGGGTAAAAATAAAATAAAAAAAGAAAACATGATGACTAAATTTCAGTCAGTGGTGTGAATATTAATGGAAAATTTCAACATTTGATTTGTTGTTGTTTTTACTGCATGGCTTGAACCGCAACAGTGCAAGCTGGAAGCAATTTGCCCAGAGATGCATGGGGAGGCCCAAAGCAATAAGGTGATGTTATTAAGCAGATTGCATCTGTGCAGTATAATCTTACAAAGGCAAAGAGCGAGGCAGAGATGCTAAGTCTGCAGCGGTCAGAGAACACACAAACAAGCCAAACAGGAAAATTTAATTACTGTTGGATCGAGAGCTTACCTCTTGAGGGGCATCTCGGACAACTTGGCCCTGCAATTCATAAACACCTGCAGTCTCATATTGACCACTTGACTGAGCACCTGCAGGAGTCACAGAAGAAGAGGCCCAGTTAGAAATGAGGAGCAAAGTAGAGCCCAACCCAACAGAGAGGTACAGGACACACACAAGCCTTTTGCTGAACAAAAGGACTGAAGGCAGCTTCTAGTTTCACTGTCCATTACTCTTCACCCATTGCACATATCCTTAATAATAATGAGGCAGTGGTTATGAGTGTGTTGAGCTGCCTTCTTTAAAACCAGCTGTAATGCTGATATCCTGGCATCATAATTTCTCCTGCATACCGCAGTACACTACTGAAAAGTGTTCACTGCAAACAGCAGCTACTGAAGGTGGCTGTTTGACTGGCTGTCTGTAAAGGCATGGTGAGTCATATTTTCATACTCACCCAAGCCGAATTCTTCACCACAGCAAGCCTCCAGCAAGATGCAGCAGACAGCTAATGGGATCCAGTGAAACTAAGCCCACTAAGAAAACTGTTTCTAAATAACCTTATCTGTTCAAACAATACATATGCATACTTGTTTTAGCTCACAAAAAATGGATACGTATAAAGTAAGGATTTTTTTTTTTAAGTGTCCTTATTTAATTAGGAATCAATACGAGAGAAGAATACAGCTTACAATCAGTAGAGGGGACATCTTCTGTGCCTGCCTAGAGAGGGGGTCGACGATGGCAACAACATCATAGAACACCTCTTTTTCACGAGGGGAGAGACGGAGCACACTGAGGAGGAGAACAGCACACCAAAGCAGATTCAGCAACAAAAGGTTATACAACCCTTATTCAGCAGAACTGCAAATCAAAAGATTCGCCATTCTGGACTGCTTGAAATGATGGCGTAGTGATTTTCAGATCCATTATAACAAAAGGACAGTAAACACTTTCCTGTGAGACTGCAAAGCCGATAGGACAGTAAACAGAGAAAAAAAAACGTTCCCACCTGTGGCTGTCTTTGATAAAGTGTACGTCCCTCCTGACCTCTCCCTTGGGGGCTGCAGTTAGGAGGGCATCAACTTTCATGACTAAGTCACTGGCGCTAAGGGGAAAGAGGTGTAGCAGGATCAGTCCATCATTTGTTAATGCTACATGTTAGGAGAGCTGTCAAACGGGGCTCACATAATGTGATGTCAACCTCTTAACAAGGTAGCTTCCTAAATCAGTTAACGCTACAATACCTTCAAACACAGATACTGATATTGTCTTCATTACAGAACACTTGATATAGCACACAAGATTTTTTTAATTTAAGGGGAAAATAAGAGGACTGTTTGTTTATAGAACCTTTAAGACAAAATCAACACTAAAGTGACACAAAGAGAAAAGTGTTAAAAAGTGAAAGGTATTTGACACTATAACAAATATTGCTGTTATCCTCTAATGATATCATGTGCAAATATTTATCACAGACAATTAAAGAAAAAAGGAAGAGATTTTTTTTCTCACATAACAAGGCAGAAAAATACAAACATACTGCTTTGGCTTCATTCCCATCTGTTTAACTTTGGCTTTGACTTTCTCTGCAGAACCGCTCAGAGTAATCTTCTCCAGCAAGTGGAAATCCTCCACAGTGAATTCTTCCTGCTCTTCAAAAGGACCAAGGATCTAACATGAGGAAAATAATGCAGTCAGAACACGACTTTTCCAATTCTTATCTCAGCATGTATTATTTACTACTTGTCAAAGGGGTGTTAAATGTAATGTGCTTGTAACACAGTGCTTTATCCACTTAAAGGCATTCAGTGACAGTGCCTGTGTTTTCCTGCTTTCTATTTTAGGAGTAGAGTCCTGTCGCTGCAGCAGAGGAATGTAAAATGATATTAATTGTTACTGCCATCTCAGAGGCTGGCCTCTTTATCCGTATCACTGCTACTGAGACATCAGTCATGAGCTCTCTACACACATACACTCAGCACGTACAGACACTCACAAACACAAGCACGCACAGAGCAGTTTGTGCCACCTGTGACCTTTGAGAAACAGTCATGCTGATTTGACAGTACTAAGGAAGCACTCTGAAAACACAAGAGGGAAAATCCTCCAAAGTGCAGCGGCCTAGAGGATCCAACTCCACTGTACCAAACAATAGCAGCAACATTTAACCAATGCTTTACCTTTCTGACAACATGATATGGTTTATTCAACTTGTTATTTTGAAATTCTGAAGTAACTGAGAAGATGCTGATTGAACTGTGTTGGAGTTGAAGTCCACTCACCCTGCCGTTGCTGATCACTGCCTGCTGTCCAGGACTCAATTTCAAGACGTCTCGACAAAACAGCTGCTGACTTCGGATAAAATCCACTTCCAGTGTGTTGAACTTTTTCTCAAAGGCATCTTCGTCCATGCCCTGGAGTAGAATAGCAAAAGTTTGTTTAGGATGTTAGATAAATTGATTGCATTGTTGGCTCACACATTTCTGAAGAATTTGTGATGTACTATAAGATCCAATAGACTAGCTCAAGGACTTTTCTCCCTTCACAGGCTGTCCAAAACAAAATCTGAGTGATGCATTGGCGTAATGAATGATGTATGTGAGGCAAAAAAAAAAAAAAATTCACAATCTCATTGATGCCTAACATCAGCGCAATTACTGCAGCTTTCAAACATAAAACATTTCAGCCAGAGGGCCGAGCTGTAAGGAATGCACACGTGTGAAAATTAGATTAATCAATTTGTAATTAATATAACACTAACTCTTAATTAAGCCTCTGCCATTTTTGTCTATAACAAATTAGGTGTGGGAGTGTGGAGGGTTTGTGGAGTCAGGTTATTAGTTTCTCCAACATCTCTCCTCAGGAGAACAGGTGAAATACCAATAATGTCAGCACAATCCAGTCAGCAAGTCTGTCTGGCAGCCAATAATAAACTCATATCCCTTGACTCTGGGTCTCAACTCACACAGCCACCTCCTACCTATCTTTCCGTTGCTATTTCCAGCCTATTCTCTCCCCATTGTTTAAGGCTGGTATAATTGAAGGGCAGTTTGTTATGGTTGGTCCCAAATGTAACCTGTGCTGTATGACTTATTCCTGATGGGAGAGATGGGAGCTCTCTTGTCAGCTGATTTGTTGATTAGTGCCTGAGAATTTTCTTATGTGTAATGCTGTGTGGGTGGACACTGCACACTACAGCACGGAGAACACTAGTGACTGCGGACTGCTTACAGCAGCAGAGTGATGGTCAGGCCTGGCTGAACACATGAGGCTCACACAACAGCTATTCAGGTCCTGGAGACCAGGTATCCACCAGCACTTTTTAGTTAAAGATTCAGCGTGTGTAGCCCGCCTTGTGCTGGCCCTTGTGACAGATCAAGTGGAACTGACAGTGAGTAGGCCGCTTGCCTTGGCATCCACAGGTTGTGGAGCATCATGCGTGCTCTAAATGTATTCTGTTAGCTTATGTTCAGGAGAGGAATGAGAAGATGGGCTCATCAATCACCATTTCTACCTGACTGTGCACTTGAATCAAGAAAGCAGTGGCAGACAAATAATGGCAAGTGGTTATATCCAACCTTTGTTTTCCTCGTTTTCACCGTCATGCTCATCAATTCTGCCTAAAACGTTCTAGAAATTATACTCCAAAAAGGAATTACTTACTTTCAATAGAGTAACACTCACACTGTAGTCCTGCATATCTTTTAGGGTTGGATGACATGCCGCTATATACCATAAGTCAATGTAAATGTATCAGCTGTTAGAGCTTTTGCTATACTGTTTATATTTAAGTAGCTATCCCTTTACTATCCCTGGTTGTATTAGTCCACGGCAGGCAGTGTTGCAAATCAGTGAGCAGGACTGTTTTATGGCAGTATTGGATTTATAGGATTTTGCATCAGTGTTATGAAGTACCTCAGGTACTGTACTTCTTACACTGGTTCAGCCTAAAACAGACATTTCCATCTAGTTATTTTATGTCTAAATGGTTTATCAACTGAATTTCCAGAAAATTCACTGTACCACAATATATATCAATATTGTAACATACAATTACACATACCATGACAGAAGATTTTATCCCTACTGCCCACCTCTAATATCTATAAATAACTGTGATAGCATCTCACTTGTCAATTTGATACGTTTTGCATCACACAAACAATACTTTTGCATTGTTCCTATGCTTCCTCGTTCACTTTCCTGGCTGTGGGTCCTCTGACACTTTCCTGACATGTCAGAAGAAACAAGAAATGGGATTTCCCCACCTCAGCTTAAAGGCATTCACACAACATAGAAGATAATAAGCTAAAATTTTCTAATCAAGTCTCGACTGCTGGCATCAGAAAATGTCTATGTTTACTGCTTGTGTTTACACACTTCAGCAAATTGTGGCGGCAGGTAGGAGATCCACATATCCTACTACTTACTATCTGATCAAATAATAAGAAAACCAGACTATGAATCTGACCAGAAATTTGCCAGCTTTCAGTTCTTGACCATTTCTAATACTCTGTGCTAAGGATACTTTTTGGTCGGTATCAAACAAGTATTAAGGTGGTATATCTAAAGTACTGTAATGCAGCCTTTAGAACAGACAAATTAGCACAAATTTATGTCATATAACAATAATGACAATTCAAGACCTCATCTAGTCTCATATATTACAAAGTTGTCCCTAAAACTCAGGACAAACACTTCTACTTTGATATAATTGCAAAACATATAGAATCTAAAAGGCTTCCAGCAGAACTGCATTACTTAATTCCTCCTTTTACCTGCATCAGTAAGTCCTTCATCTTGGTCCCCTGCTGGAGGAGCTGGATGCTCTCCTCTTTCAGGAGTTTTTGCACAAACTCTGCTGCAGCCTTATTCTTCTGGGTGAGGAGAGAGGCCCAGATAGCCCTGTACAGCACAGTGTTATCTTCGCTGGGCTTTCCGCTGGGGTTATCTATCACCCCCACACGCACTCCAGGGCTGGCCTTCTGCTTGCACGCACACACAAACAGAGCAGTGATATAAATTCACACAAAGGTCACACATTCTCATATTTCCACAGACCGCAGGTGTCACTGAGGGAGAGCACTGGGAGGAGAGAGTGTTGATTGCTTAAACGCAAGAGTAAAGCTTTCTCCTATTCTGCTTATTCTACCAGCAAGGAATCTTTTTTTCATGACAAATACAAAATTGCTTGTATGTATGATTTTTGTGAGAGCACACATGCATTAAAATTCATTTTCAGGGTAAGTTTACTTAGTTTTAGGTCATAAGGGCCTGCCCTTGTGTACTTTATCTCTTCTGTATAGATTTACAGCAAACAAGTTTTATAGCTGTAGGGACACCGACTGCAAGGTTTGTGTCAAAGACAGGCCAATGTGAAAAAGATTATTGATTGAGTCAACATTCATTCCGTCTAAGAATTTAAGGCTTGTGATATATTGTCAAGACCACATCAAAAGAAATATTGCACTGGTGGTGAGATTCTCGAATTACTTTCACTATGATAAGATCAGTATTTATGTTTTATAATAAATAATAAACAACAACGGACATAAACACATGACATACTGTATGTGTCAATTTGTAGATCATGCCTTCCAAAGTGTGCCCTTAGAGAAACTAAATGACAAGTTGAAAGAATGGATGAAACTCACCACATGTTTCAGAGCACTGAGCAACAGTTTTCTTCCTGAGACCTTCTCAAAATCTCCAGCTATCCACATGGTCACAGCACTCATCCCATCCTCATCTAAGGTAAAAGAGCAATAACTTTACAGTACTTTAAATACATATGGTACATTTCACATGACATTTCAAACCAGTCCACCCTGTCGTCCGCTGCAGGTTCCTGGCGTTTGTATGATAAACTGATATATAATGAAAGCACCAGTGGAGGGCAAATGTATGTATCTCAGGGTCAACCTTAATGCTTACGTGGCATTTAGCAAGAGCTGCTAATCCTTTAAATGGGTTAGCAATCAGATGAGAAGTCAGAAGGAAATGGGGTACAGTGGTTACAGTGAATGTTCAGTTTGTGTGTGAGAGGTGAGAGAGACTTAGACATCTGGTAGACAGTATATTAGTGGAGAATTATGCCACCTGTCATAGTTATACGCCCCCGTCAGTCAGTCCGTCAGTCAATCGGAAAAGCAGGCTGTCAGCCAGTCAGCTGGTCCACAGAGGGAGGATGTAGTGATGTTACGTTCATGAACGATCCGATTCTATTCAACAGCTCTTTGGTACAAACATACAAACCTAGTAACCCCCGCCCCTAAAAAAAAAAAGAAAGACCTAATGTCAATGATCTCGGAAAGGAACAGAGCTGTGTTACTGTGTTCAAATGTGCTTCATAAATAAAAAAAGTGACATAAGATCCGGCTCCCTTCAAAGAGCCATAATTCCCACCACTAGGAGGACGGCAACCAGCCTCCTCAGCCTCGCTGAGACAGCTACACTCCGGGCCTGAGCAGTGAAATGCAGCTTTGACGACCATTTAGACTGTTGGCCGAAAGCCAGTCCGCAGACCCAGCAATGATCTTGCTGGAGGCGCAGCCTGTCTGCTTCAACAAAGGTCAATTTCACAATTTCATAGATCAGTAAATAAGTGTAGGATAAATTTTTTCTTTAGATACTGCTCATTTTAAAGATTTTCAACAAGTAAATGCAGAATGTTTTTTCCCGTTCAGATGACAAGATGCAGATGCTTGATTTATATTGTTGCAAGTCATTGTGTTACTGAAAATGAAATGGTGTGTATTCATCTGAAATTGTGTTAATTAGGACACCAAGGAATAAAATAATAAGCAACTTCTTACCACTATTTGTTAAGTACTTCATTCTCTTTGCCATCACAGCTGTTTTGTCTCTGGAGTCCAAGTATGAAAACATTGTTGTGTCCTCCCAATCATCTACAACTGCAAAGCAAGAAAGAAAAAGTTAAAAAACATATAAATATAGACAGTGAATCAATAATGGATCATTTAAAATGAGTAGCACAGGTCACCTGGGGTGGCAGTGAAGTCGAGGTACTGTCGGTCAGTGCTCAGAATAAGAGGGTTCATCCTGGGAACCACATTTGCCTGCTGCATTAGATAGTCCACCACATCTGAGCCCTCGGTCAACTGACCCTGTAGGCATAGGACAAGACAGATGAGAGTGACATCACTGAGAACATCAATCCATGAGGAAATATTGGATCTTGTGTATGCCCTGTTTCTGAAAAGGTAACATGCAGTGAAGTGTAAACATGTCTGTAAATGAAATAACGTGGAGGGCCAGGGTGGAGTATTTATACGCTGTAAACTGTAAAACTGCAAACTGCAATGTCCTGCTATCTAGCAAAAAAAGATGCAGGCTATTGATCAATTAGTTAATATACTTTTAATGATTTACCACACTATGTTAAACACACAGTATTAGCTCAGTTTTAATCTATCCTATACTCTAATGCTACAATAAACCAATTTTCACACAGAGATCATTATAATTTCATTCAAATTTAATTTATCACAATCATGTGTTTCTTTGCTTTAATTATCAAAGAACATCAATGTTAACCTCTATCTAATGTCAAGCATATAGTAACCCTGGGCTAGTATGTGAAATATTGGTTGTATGCATACTATAAGCATGGATGAGCTGCCATTGGTGCAATTCTCCAGTGTTTGTTCACTTCAATTAACTCATGTATATTAACCCAAATGTTCTACTCCTAGCACAAAAAAAGAGATAGGTTTGGTAGATTGGATATGAAGAGTGAGTCTTTTTCCATACAGACATGTCGTACCATAAAGACAGCTCTCTGGAAGGCGGTGGTGGTGTCCATTATGTGCTGCAGAATGATGGTTTCCAGCTCGTCTGGGTCCATCTCATCTGGGCTCAGAGGGACTCCATTAAATAAAGCCAGAGGTAGGGCACCCAGTCCACTCTTTTTGTAGAAGAGGGCACCATCCTGGAGCGCACAAAACAGGGACTGAACCCTCGGATGCTCCTAAGTACTTATTCTAACTTCCAATAAACAGAAAGACACCAAGAGAGATATTTCATATCCTTACCTTTCTTTTGTCATCATACTCTGATTCTACACCGAGAATCCTTTCAGCATTGGCTTTAGGGAATTTTCTCTTCAGGTAGTCAGAGATTGTATCAACAGACAGCATCCCCCCTGCATCTACTTGCCTATACAACTGCAAGAGAGTGGCAAATCAGATCAGATTTGACCGTCACTATCTTCAGATCTCTGCGACTGTCAATAATTTCCAACTCTGTTTGACAGAGCTGATACCAGAAGCAAAATCCCACCGATTCATTTTGTCCAATAATGTCTAAAACCCTGGGATAACACAAGGCACAATAAAATAACTGACTTCTGATGCACGAAGAGATATGACTTGGCAACAAGGGTGCTTGAGTTATTCTTCAAGAAGTACTTGCCGAAACAACAGAGATTTATATATGTGACATACTTACTGAGAGCATGGACATGAGAGCCTGGGATAAATCGTACTCGTCTGCAATGTAATTCAGCAGTCGGTAAAATCCAACCCCTGCATCTGAGAAGCCATCAATCTCATGTTTGGTGTTGACAACAAACACAAATCCAATTCTATAAAAAGGGGGCAAAAACAAGTATTCAATTTGCAGGTGAAATTAGAATAAC
Source organism: Maccullochella peelii (assembly GCA_002120245.1). Classification (NCBI taxonomy): domain Eukaryota; kingdom Metazoa; phylum Chordata; class Actinopteri; order Centrarchiformes; family Percichthyidae; genus Maccullochella; species Maccullochella peelii. The sequence continues at coordinate 39,258 of LKNJ01001179.1, forward strand.
CAGCTGGTTAAGATTATAAATGCCAAGAGTGGACCATATAAACAGCTGTGGAGGTGGGTGAAATATCGGCACTAACCTCAGCGGGATATTGTGCTTGTAGAAAAGCTCTGCTAGTTTCACCAGCTCAACACTTTCTTCCCGTACTGGATCTAGGAACAGCACCTAACAACAAAGGCATCCTCATCAAATCTGGATCATAATACATTAACAAATACTCATTATCCAACTTGGATCATAGATGAATTAAGAGTTTAGCAGATACAACAAAACACCCAGTCGCAGACAGTTCTGATAATCAGACACAATGTTAATTATTCAAAATGTACTCAGTATTCTCTTTTGTGAGAGTGTGTCTTGACTGTACTGACTGAAACGTTATGATAGCAAAAACTATTTCATCTGGGTCTAGCAGAGAAGAGTTTCATAGCCACCACTACCCCTCAGCATTTAGGGTAGTAACATCAGGGGACTCACCAGGTTGAAGAAATTGCGTCGGATCTGCCGAATGACTCCAGGAAAGGTGGCTCTGAGGAGCTCCTGTACACCTGTTGGCCAGCTGCGGTACGCTGGGTCATTCTCTATGTCATTTAACCACTGGAAAGTGCATGACAAAAAGAAGGCTTGTGTGAAAATGATGATATTCATGATTTAAGTACAAGCAACCGAACAGCAATCCTGGAACAGGAGTACATTACTCAAGGATGATTTTGACTGGTAGAGTGGTGTTTTCTATATGTTTGACTACATTTCTTCAATGGTTACCAAATGGTATCTATCAAAGAAATCCAAATACTGGCTTTTGCTTTATCTGAGGGTTTTGTTTACATTTATAACCAAGTTGGTTTTCGGTCAAGCATGTGAATGACGAAGAACTTGAGACACCCAGTTACAGTACATGGCTTACTCTGATGTCAAATGTGTTAGAGGGGCCTATAAACACCTTACTCTTTTTCTTTCGTTTTACTTTCCACTCTGCATCTGTAACCTACACCAGCAACTCCAATTTCCAAAGTTTCATTCACAAATGTTGGGTATCTAATGCTGGCATCACTGAATCTCTGGGCGTGACTGCATTTCCAACAGCAGCTACACCCTGTACTTGACATTAATGATTCAGTGTGGTGATAAGAGGTTCCTATTATTTGTCAAGAGAACCAAGATACAGTACAGTGTTACATTAGGTAACTTTTGAAAGTTTCTTTCCTGTTAACTGCTTTATACCTGATAGATTTAATCACAAGGTGAAAAGGTGCATAGATTCACCTTGAATATGCTTTAATTAGAGTAACCTGCTTGCTCAGTAAACAGGCAATGGCATACATGTAAATTAACAGTTCTTTGGACAGAAATGTGTTGGAGTACAACATTTAACATGTGCACTTGTTACAAAGCTCGACTACCCACCACCAGAGAAAGCTACTAGCTATGGCTTTTTATGATAAATGAGAATCATAGCTGCAAAATGATCCTTCATCAATCATCAATCTGGCATTAACAGTGGTCTTTCTCTCCATGACTTACAGCTCAAGCCTCCCCACAGTGCAAACGTTTGCCTGGCTACCATATAATCATTATCTCTCTTACACTCTCTCTCTCTTCCTCTGTGTGTCTCTCTCAGACACACATACTGTACATAGTCTCCGTCTCTAGAAGGTGAGATGCAAGCTGAAATGGCAGACCTCTTGACTGAATGCAGAAAGGTTTAAAATAATTTTAATCATTTTTTTTAGCACTTAGAATATTAAAATGGCCAGAGGGGCCAAAATGAAAACTTGCAAGTTTTTAATTTGATAGCATTTATTGGCTCACTTCCCAATTAATAACTGCAGTTTTTGGCAGGCTCGGGACAGTTGCAATAGCCTGATGAGTGATCCACTAATTCACACCCTGGTGTGAGTACACACAGAACAAAAAAACACCTGCAGTGTTGATCTGGGCCAGAAGAATAATGTTTTTGGACAGGACTCACCATTATAGCTGGATGCCTGATATCTAAGGCATAGCTGTCATCCACAGCGTTCACAGGTAACCTCAGCAGCTTGCCCTGATGTTGTCCTTTAATGCCTAGGTTATGAAGTCCCTCCAAGACCCTGGCCTCTCCTCTGAGGATGTCCAAAATGCTGTAAATACAAAATCACAGCTTAGTTTTTTATACATATTAGCTGTGTGGCAGTGGCTTGTGTTGCAACAAACTTTGATTTTGTTGCAACAGGATTACTGAGCCAATGCATAGGTCTGAGGCTTCCTGGGGAGAGCACTGGCACTGCTGCCCTCCTGCTGGGTTCCTACCTGAAAGGGTTGTGAATGTCCAGATCAATGTGCAGTCCGTTGATGAAGAGCTCCCCGTCTCCCGGGTGAACACCAATGGTCTCACTGAGACGCTGAAAGAACAAGCTCAAAGTGTTAGTCGAATGCCAGAACCCCTAAATGAGCGATTCTACCTTTAATGTCTGATCTTTCGACAAGAAAAGATGTGCACAGAGACAAGGAGAAAAGAAAGAATAAAATTATTATAGAATTTATTTTAGATAAAGATTAGAAACTCGTTCTCTAAAATAAAACTTTTGCAATGGCTAAGGATGTTATCAAAGAAAATCTCCTGCACTATCGTGTGGGAATGCTGCTTATGATATCGCACCTTTTGGTTCTCCTCAATTTCTTTTCTCATTTCCTGCTTTACGGCCACTCTTGTCAGTGATCTGTGGGAACAGTAAAACATGTACAGTCACCATCAGCTTTTACCACATCCCCAGCCGGCAGTAAAATGCCAGTTTTAATCTCCAAAAACCTGCGGGCCCTCAGGATGGTACGTTTTCAGTCAATCCCCTGTAAACACCCGACTCTTACTCAGCACTTTTTGGTGTTATTACAAGCTGCCTGAGCCCAAATAAGCAAACATCAAAAAGCTGATTAGATCTCTGTATTAAAGGTGTATTTATTGTGGATAATGCACAAACAAATGGGTTTATAAAAAACATATTTCATGTGCACTTAACAGCATTTGTTGTGCCTGGGTTCACACATTAGGAGTACACAGAGTAGGGCTCAAAAAATGTGTGAAACAGTCAGTCAGGAAGAGAAAATAAGATGAATCTTCTTACCTGGCTTTGCTTGGAAAGTTCTGACTAAGGTCTCGCATGAGCTTCAAAGCATCAAACTTTGGCACGGACATGATTCTGGCAGCTGCCTGGAAACTAAGATCTGTGGAGATCAAATAATGAAATCATCAACACACACATCTATGCATTCACATTATGTTTAGACAAATTAAATCCATACAAGGCAATCAAAGGAGATTATATTAAATGTGCTATGACACACTGGCTGGCTAGTCAAAGACAACTGTACAAAATAAAAGCATATCCAGCCACAAATGGTTCAATATACAGTAACTCCAAAGGTAAAACAACAAAATTCCCCATTGCAGTAATTATACATTTCAACTGTATTGATCACATTTTTTTCTTACAGTCATTAAACAACTGAAATACAAAATTGATACCTTGCATTTCCCACACTTTGAGAGGAACCATGTCATTTGTACTCTCCAGGAGATGTTTGCGAAGCTCAACGAGTTGCTCCTGGAGTTCAGGGTGAGATTTCCTTAAGAGAGGTAAAAGAAAAAGAGGAAAAATACAAATACAGTGTATGGATTTCTTTTTATCTCTTTATCAAGTCACACAAAGCACAGGGTGCCAAGCAGCAAGAACAGAAAATACAAGAGATTAAAAAAATCTTTATTGCAATAAACATGTTACAGTTAAGCTACTTACTTTAATGGTCCAAAAAGGAATCCTTGGATTTCATCATTATTATCATCCTCGGCATTTATAACTGTCTTTGAATCTACAAAGAAAAAGATTTGTGTTTTATTACCTTGGACACAGCGAGGTCCAGCACAGAATGTTTGATAAGTCACCAACTGACCTTTTACTTTGGTGTCATCCACAGCTTTGTATTCTGTGCTTTTGATAGCCAACTCCACTCCATACCCAGATAAAAGCATTTTTTTAGGCTTTGGATCCTGCAAGCAATGAGAGGCAGAGCAATGGCTTGAATGTACTGTCAAAAGTACGCTGATAATAATCATCAAGACTGCAGATCCATCCTATGCTTTATGCCTATACCTTATTACACTATATGGCCAAAATTATGTGGACTAATTAGTGGGTTCAGCTGCTTTAGCAACACCCATTGCTAGCAGGTAAATACAATCAAGCATACAGACGTTCCTATTGTCAGTCTCCATTAACAAGCACTGGTAGAAGAGTGGGTAGCACTGAAGAGTTCAGAGACTGTTGTACTGGCCTGCTAGATTTGCCCCGGATCGCTGTAAGCGCTGCTATTGTGAAGCGGAAACGCCTAGGAGCAACAGCAGCTTAGCCGCAATGCAGTAGGCTGAATGCTGAAGCCCGGAAAATTGTCTTCACTTGCAAGTTGTAGCACTCACTACCAAGTTCAAAACTGCCTCGGGAGGCAACGTCAGCACATGATCTGTTTTTCTGGGGACTTCATGACATGGGTTCTCCATGGCTGATCAGCAACACACAAGTCTAACATCACCATGTGCAATGCCAAGAGTCAGCTGGAGAAGTGTAAAGCACACCACCATTGGAGCAAAGGAAACGTGTTGGTCTGGACAGTACCAACTGTGGAGAGGAATAATGGCCTGGGCTTGCTTTTCATTGGCTCCTTACAATTAAGACAAATGTTAATGCTTGACTGACTTGAACATAGCCCTGACCTGAACCCCATCAAACACCTTTTGGTTGAGTTAGAATACCATTTGCAAATCAGACATTAGTACCAGCACATTAAATATGACTATAATGCTCAGGCATCCACATTCTTTTGGCCATGTATTGTCTATATGATAGTGTTTGATGTATAAGTTCCCCATTTACCAGAAGGGTTTTTTCAATACTACAGTCAGTGTAAAGTTATAATCTATAACACATTTCACCAGTGGGAACAAGAAGCACATGGTGCCCCGTACAGCAGCAGATTCACTGACATTCAACCTTGACACTAATGTCATCCAGAATCAAAGCACTGCCTCAGTCTTTCACAGGCACACTCTGCTTTTTCTTCAACACACGCCTTAAAGGCACCAAAGGCATCTGCATCTCAGTTTGTTTTTGAGTTTTCAGTTAGATTTTGAGGAATCTGTTAATTTCTTTCTTGAACATTGTTCAGTAAAGCAGTTTGTTCAGTCCATCATATTGATGATGCCTGCTTTTGCGCAAAAATGAATAATATGATCACTGTTGTATCACTAGTGCCATCATCTCAGTAAAGATGAAACAATGAAGGTCTATGGCACAGATTAATAAGCTATATTAGGCTTTGGCTGCACAGGCAATACTTGTAAGCAGGATAAATTCATTATTGGTTTTGATCTTTTCATGAGATTTGTTGACAAAAAGAAAAATTGAATATCACAAGCCTAAGAGCTCTTCTGTACAAGTTACATTACTAGATATTTTCTTCACTGAGAGGTACAGCAAACCACATCATTTAATCAGTGGAACTACAGTTTAAAATTGCTGCAAATGCCTTGCTACTCACCGCTACAAAATGCCGCAGCACATATATAAGTGTGCCCTCTTGAGCCTTCTCTGACAGCACCTTATGAAAAGAGGTGAACTTCTTGGTTCCAATCTCAGCATAGAGGATCACAACGGGCACATCTGTTTTATTGACCCCCGGATATGTGTGATCATTCTTGTATAAATACGGTTTGGGCCTGCAAACAATTGGAAATGTTAAAGACGACATTTCAGAAATAAAATGATTTGTATCAACAACATTCCTACGTTCATCACAGGCAAAATGCAGTCAGTGAAAGCATCAAAGAATACAATTTTAATAACAAAATAATTGTGTAAACTTTTCATCTTATTCTGCTCTACGCGGACTGAGTTTATCCACAGAGGGGGAGACCATGCCATTCTGCGTTACCTGCCTGCAGCTGCTTTCAGGAGCTTCTTGATGTCCTTGGTACTGCAGCTATGTTGACCATGGATGGAGACAAAGGCAGGGCAAGCCTCCGGGGGAGGCTCATCACTGGCTATCTGTTGAGAGCAGGAGGGAGAGGAATGTTCTAAAACACATTGGCTAAAACATGATGCTTACACTGCCAGGATCTGTTGATTTGTCCACACAAGGGTTACTCACATTAAAACGTATGTGATTATGGCTTAAAGCAAAATACAAAATGGCAATCCTGTAAAGATGGGCCCAAGTTAATCATAGTTAAATCAGTTACGTGATTGATTTATTCTCAATATTCTCCAGCGATCACCACAGCAATTTAGACTTTTCGACACTTCATTTCACCTGCAAAAGGCCATTACTCACTCGAATGTTTAACACATTTTTAAATGAGAGAAATTCATCAACCAGTGCATCACTGTCACCAAAATTAAATTTCTCCTGATCATTGCTGAAATCATGCCAATCTAAAGGCTGGGGAATTGTGTATACAGAGTCACCTAGTATTAAAGTCATATTTAGTCTACAGCTAACTGAGTAGTATCTAAAACTCATGTTATATAAACACCTTAGCATCTACCTTTCATGCATTCCCTTACTTACAGTGTGCACTTAACAGTAATATAAAATGTATAATGCAAAAGCTAAAATTGTTATTGCATTATAAAGTAAAGACAAAAATTTAAATACAACAAATTCACATAACTTAGGAACCATTGAAAGAAAAAATGTAAATCCCCTCTGCAACCACACTGTCCATCTGAACTCTCCTGTCTATCTTGCCACAGCATTTCACCTACCTCAATATATGTTTGTTGAGTGTGGGAAAAATCTTTTGGCCTCTGCTGTAATGAGCTCACATAGAGCATCCATTGCAGCTTTTGCTTCCCTGTCCTCTCTGTCCACCTTTCCCTTACTCCCCTGAATCTTCCTGTGGTACGAGCAAGATGTTACTCCTCTCTGATGTGTGCCTTTCTTTATATTCAGGAAACTGTACCAAAGCAATTGAGAAAAACTCTAAGCACCCTGGGTCAAGATTAGAGTAAACAGACAATGTAAACCCCTCAAGACAGGAATTGGACCTGGCTCTCTTGTAATATTCCCAGGCTGCTTTTGAGAAGGTTTTAAAATAGTTAGATTCATACTATTTTAAATCAAAACATACCTGCTGGGATGCATGAACAGCTGGTGAGTATGACCGTAGAGCCAGAGCAAATTTGAGGAGATGAACTTGAAGATCTGTGAGGAACTGGCCAGCCTTCTTAATGATCAAGTTGTAGTACGAGCGCACAGACTCTGTGAGACACATCAACATTAATAATAATGAGGCTTTTTAGAAGAGAAACACACCTATTGTGGTGCAAAATTATTTAAAATCTATTTTAATACAGCAATTACACCTCTACAATCTAAGCAATGGCTTGGTTTCAAACAACATACCTCCTTGCTTGTATACAGTGAGCTCTTTCACAGTGTCAACAAACTGCCAGAATTTCTCATCCCCATCTTCTCCAATAAACTCGCTGCACAAGAGAAAATGAAAGTATTGTATTAGTCAGCATTAGTCACTAACCACAGTATGTACCTGAGTAACCATTTTCTGACTGACCAATGGTTAGAGCTACAGACCACATAATCATTTTAAATTTTCTGGTAATAATTATGCCCAACTTGTCTCCAGTCTTGGTTCCATAATGTCCGCTGTGAAGTATAACACAGCATTACACCTATACCTTACAGGCATGCAGGAGGTTTGAGAACAATCAGAATATTTTCACACAAACAAGAAAAAAAAGATTCATATGTCGAGGACCAAAATTAACAGTGTTAACAAAAAACGGAATGTTTAGTTGCTATTTAAGTCTATTATGTAGGAATGCTAAAGTTATGATCCAGTAAAGGGAACTTATACAGAACTGTCATGTCTTTTGGGAATATGTAATTTTGACTGACAAACATCAACTTAACAATCATTTTCCCCCAATGGATATACAATTTTCAGTTTGAGTTCTTCCAAACCACTACAACATGAGGCAACTAACAAGAAAATAATTACATTCAAACAGTCAGAATAATTTTTGTATTTGTTGCCAGGGCCATAGCTACCATCGAGGACAATGAGGTCAGGTTCTCTGTATTTTAGTGGGAATTTGAATGTTTGAACAACCTGCAATTAAAAACTTATTGTTTTAAAGGCTGACCCCAGAATTGTTTAGAGTCTATATTTAGATCAGACTATTTTTAAACCCAAAAAGAAATATAGTATTCAGTATCCAGAATTTTAGTCCTGGAAGTGTGTCAGTGTCAGAGAGCTTCGAAAAAAAGCATTTAGACCTACATGCTGGGAAATTAAATGAACAGAAAATATAACTAAGCAATTAACTAAATAAATAACATATTAAAACAAAAGTAATAATTAAACAAATTGAAAGAATTTCTGTTAAGTGGTTAAGTTCATTTCTTGAGGAGGCAGGGTGCATGTGTGTGGGACTTGGACTCAACATGAAAATCCAGGCTACGGCGCTGTTTATTGCAGATTTGTTGAGTGCCTGATATACATGTCCAATGATGAGTACCTTGTCTCCAGGAGGAAAGGCGTCATGCTCCACTTTGCTTTTAGACTGGCAGTGACACCTTTGGGTGCTGATATGACATGATGTATGTTCAGCAGCAGCAGTGACAGCACAATAACGTTCCTCATTATATCCGGCGCGACGCAACATGAACCTACAGTGGCAGAAAGCAAACACCAACACTGAGATGTGCCAGGCAGTGCCACGTAGTTACTCTTAGGTTATTATCTAAACCACAACACCGGTGCATATAGACGTCCTGAAATGACAGAAACTCAAGAGTACACTGTTGCCGAAGACGCTAGCTAACGTTACATGACAAAATCACGTCGTTAGCTAGACCTACTTATAAATAACGGCCGTTCAGAAAGGTCAGACAGAACAGAAGTTAACTTAGCTGTAGCATAGAAGTAAACTAATTTCCCGTGAATAAAAAAGGTACACTAGCGTGATTTAACAAACAAAGTCTACAAAGATCGCTTGCTACAAACACGTAACAGTTTACATTAGACATACATAACCAGTGGTTACTGTGTTGCCAATAATATTTCCCTCACCCGTTAGAGATGCTGACCGCTTCCATACAAAGCAAAGGGCTTCAGGTAGGTATTTTGGGCTGCTAACAACCCGTACAGCTAGCAAGTTGCCGGAGTTGCAGCGTATTGTGGTGGCTCGCGCTTACCGTTATTCGCGTGTGAAACAACCGTTAAATGGAAAATTGAGCATGGCGTATAATTATTTTTAAGCAAAAATTATCAGCTTGTTTACATGGACACAATTAGTGACAGTGAGTGTAAAGTTGTAAAAAACCTGACGGTAAAGTTGGAATTTATTCTGGCATAGCGGCAGACAGCTAAAAAGACAAGCTGCGGCTCAAACACTTTCCCACCAAACACTGGAGCATGTTGTATCTACACTGTGGAGTAGTAAGTGAGTATGTGTAACTTGTCTATGCAGAGTGTTATAACTTAACAAATGATAATAATAAGAAGAAGAACAACAACAACAATCATAATATGCATTATGATTATTCGATTAATGTATTTGTATATCAATCTAGTCAATCATGAGAATATTAAAGGGGTAGTCCAACAATTTAGTAGGCTATCAGACGTAAAGTTGGTGTATTTGTGAGAAATAGAAAAGAAAGGTCTAAATCAATGTAGCAGACACTGAAATATCCTGATTTATAATCTGTATGTGTGGGAAAACCCATGCAGACTGGACCGAGCTAACAAACTGTGTGCCTGTCATAAGAAAGAGGCCCAGAGGAATAATATGCCTGATTCCCCTTGTGTGTATCTGGAGCCCCATGATAAATTAAAAATGTAAGTTTAGTTTTGTTCTGGTGTAAATTTGTATAGCCTACTGTCTTGAACAGTTAAGTGATGGATGGGATGGGTACTCACGGCATTCCCACTGTAGTATGAAGAATGGTCTAAATCAATGCAGCAGAGGCTGAGATATCCTGATTTATAATCCGTATTGGTCAAAAACGCTGGATCCTACAATTTCCAAATTAGACAACTCCATAGCATCTTTCATTAGACCGTCCATGCTGATAAAAGCTCACTTCTTTGGAACTCCTGTGCCCAGCTTGTGAAGCAGGCTTTACAAAACCTGATGTTCCCAGGCCCAAGCTAAGATAACACTGTTGATAGCACAGGGTAATTTTCACAGACTTTGGAAAGCTCCCTCCAGAACTGTTTTCACAGGCTGAGTTGTGCTTCCTATTACCAGTAAACTGATCCTTGTGCATAAAAAGGGTGGAGTACCCCTTCAAACCCAATTTTGGTATCACTTTACAAGTTAATTTAAAACATTAGCATTGAAACTTTGGGTATTTTTGGAGTTGGCCACTAATGACATTAAATGACTGATCAATTAGGCTAATCAAAAAATAACTGAACTCATGAAAATGTATTGGTAGCACTGCTTAATTAGCCTATGATTAAAGGAGCTGTAATGAGAGAAGAACACATGAAAAAAAGATAGAGAGAGACAGATTGTCCATTGGTTCATTCATAAAATTGCACATAGGCTTATCATTTGCTACATTTTATTGTGCATTATTTTACATTTAAAGTGCCTATTTAAAACGTATTTGATTAACAATTTGCTATATATCTAAATTAAAATAATTTCATCTCACACATACACACAACTGAGCTTTCTTTTATTAATACCTCTCGTGCCAGTCAGGCAATGCACCAGTATTTTATATGGTTCCAGTAGATGTGTAACTATAACCATTATTGCTGCAGAGAAAGCAACTGTTTCACTTTTAATTGGTTCTCCTAACAGTAGGCTACTGTCCTTTGAGCAGATATTAGACATTAAATTGGGCTATTTAAAAAGGCTATATCCTTACACTGGCAACTAGCAAAGGGATAGTGCTATCTCTTTAATCATCAAAGGTCACACTCGGGTGAATACGCTTCAAAAAGTTACAGCGGATTTGGTATTTATATGTGGTTAAATCTCCATGTTGTCTCAGCTCAGTGTCCGTGTGGGCTTCTAGCTTTGCACTGCGTTAAACAAGATTATGGGATGGACGGGATGGGATGTAGCCTAGAGCTCTCCCAGCCCAACCACGACGAGAGCATAACGCATATTTGTCGGCTCGGATGCAGCAGCATCCTCTCAAAAAGCACTGCTTCAGCACAGTCAGTCAGACCGCCTCAGTCCGCCAAGGATGCTGCCGGAGGATCCAGCCCAACAGCCCGAGCCGTGAGACATTTCTGCTGAAATAAGTCTATCACCGAAATGAACCACACTGCGATTTAGACTGGGATCAGCGCGGGGAGGAAAAGAAAGAAGTGGTGAAACTAAAAACTCTCCTGAGCCGCCTCATTTTCAACTTGATACCGGAGCATGATGGGAGTCGTCCGCGCGGATGCAGCTCTACACTGGCTTTAGAAGTTGGACAGAAATTTGAATGCCATGACTCTTGACTTTGGACAAGATTTCCAGCGCAGTGCAGACGGCGTGCAGTAGCCTATGTTAGAAATCAAAAGGCAGACTTCTCCTTCTGTCCAGATGATGTGTCCTCGGAGGGTGTTAGTCTATCTGATCAACATGTGGCACTTAAACAATAGGCACCTTTAGTGTAGGCTATCTGAGGCATGGAGGAATATTGATCCCCGAAGAACCCATGGGTGCTACTTATTATTCACAGTAATGGAATGAAGACACTATCTTGATATGATGGATGATAGACCCAGTAAGCTCATCTTGGTTCCTATTTTAGCTGTCATTTTTGTTATGATAGGTTACCAGTACATATGTCCCGCTGGCAGCAATTCATGCCACTTTAAGGCTGGGGAGAAATTAAGGGGGGTAAGCCTTCTTTCCACGCCGTACCAGGACAGCGATGATTTCTACAGAGATCAAGACCTGGAGGATGACAGCCCTCCTAAACTACCGTCAAAATTCAACTTCACCGAAAGAGACCTTGACAGACACGTGGAGTTCAACATCAAAGGGGACGACGTGATAGCGTTTTTGCACATCCAGAAGACCGGAGGAACCACTTTCGGGAGACACTTGGTGAGGAATATTCGCTTGGAGCAGCCGTGCGACTGCAAGCCAGGGCAGAAGAAATGCACATGTCACCGACCAGGGAAAGAGGAGTCCTGGCTCTTCTCCCGGTTCTCTACCGGCTGGAGCTGCGGACTGCATGCAGACTGGACCGAGCTAACGAACTGTGTGCCTGTCATTATGGATAAGAAGGAGGCCCAGAGGAATAAAAGGTATATGCCAGATTCCCTGTGTGTGTGTGTGTGTGTGTGTGTGTGTATGCGTGTATGCGTGTGTGAATTAACAGGTAGCAAGCTCTGTGGTCCCCAAACCACCAGGGCCACACAGAGCAAGTGACAGTATGTAGGCCTACAGGGCCACACAGAGCAAGTGACAGTATGTAGGCCTACAAACAGGCATGCAAGACACATGCTTTGTAGCCCCCAAACCACTGGAGCCCCATGATAAATTAAAAATGTAAGTTTAATTTTGTCCTGGTCTAAATTTGCATCGCCTACTGTCTTGAACAGTGATGGATGGGATGGGTACTGACTGTGTTCCCATTGGAGAGGTATGCTGTAGTTTAGTCAGGAAGTCAAAAACAATAGAGCTACATTTTTCTGTCATCAGTGTATAGTCACAGATTAGACAATTAGCTTCCACAAAGAAACTAAACGACACTGATTGTAAAAAGGAAAAAAATTCACCCAGCAATCAGTTAGCTCACATTTGTGGTAGGTGGGTGTGTACACGTAAGTGTGTGAGACTGGGGATAATGTAATAGTATTAACTGACAATATTTAACATAGTCTTTTACTTTGCATGACATACATATAAATTGTCTGTGTTTGTCCTTTGTGTTCACATCAGCCCCTCACAATGAACTTGTTCCTGCACATCTGTGCCAGTGCTGTTATTCCCCCGCTCTGTGCCATTAACCAATTGTACTGAACCATTTACAGAACTCCCCTTTCACAGCAGCAGAAATGATGTTTGTGAGCCTGCAGTCCAAATGTTCTACCGTACTGTAGTGATGTCATTGTCACTGGATCAAAGCTCCAGTTGCAATTATTGAAAATTGACAGAGAATTTAATGAAAGCACACACTTTGAATCCATAAGGATAAGTTGTCAATGGGTATCCATCTCTGTTGAATAAGTTGTCCAAAGTTGGGGTGTATTGTACTCAAACCTGACCCATACACCAGTATACCTTGGCCTTTGTGTCTTGTGTGATGTATCTAAGTCCCTTTAAGCTGTTTATAGAACCGGTGCACTTCTGTTATACCACGCAAAGTGTCTACATGTGATACCATTTTATCTCGAGTTCAAATTATGGTTTGGTAGATGCACAGAAGTTATGTGAGAGGAAAAGCAAAGTAGAACCAGTTAATTTGAAATGCGTTCTCTCTCCAATAATTCCTGCTGTAAGTGCAGTAGAAAACGACATATGCAATTGCTTGTATTAGTGTGATAGAGATGCAGTACAATTACTGAAGGGGGCGCATTGTAATGAACCAGTCACTGCCTGAGCAATGTGTGTTTGTGTGTGTGTGTTTGTGTGTGTGTGTGTGTGTGTGTGTCGGTTTCCACTCAGCAGAGTGGATGTGTGTGTTTTCCAATGCAGTCAGTGTTTCTGGAGTCCCTGATTATCTAAACAGCATTACAGTTTAGGTTATTGATTAAAACAGCAAGTCTATTAGCCAATTAAATATCCTCAAAGATATTTCCACGTGTACACATCAGATAGAAAAAGCACTGATCAAATGTCTTGTCACACAAGCTGAATTTTTGAACTGCGGAGAATCTCCTTCTCTGTTTTGAAAAATACAATATTGAGTATATGAGCACATGATTTATTTCTGCTGTGCCAAGTGTTTCCTTTACTCAGGAAAGTGCTCACTGGATGCGACAGCTCTTCATTTCACAGCTGCGGCACCTATTCTACACTTACAGTCCTCTCATCCCTTGTTCTTTAGTGGGCTTCCGCAACATCTATTCCTAGATAATTCAGCCTCGACCAAGACTGTTGGCAGACACACAATGTTAGACGCCCTCACTAACCAGCCGCTGCACACGACACACATTTACTAAGTGAGGTGACTAATAGTATTATGCAAATTTCATCTTCATAATCATTTTGTGTATAAGCAATGCCTTAATTAAAATATTTTAAATGGTATTAGGTCAATGTACAAAAGCACCCTTGGACAGTAAAATATGTAATTTGTAATAAAGATGCAATAATCCACGTGTTACAAAAATCTTTACTCCACCTAAGGGTGCAATGGGGAATACCAATCATATATCATTGCCAAATTCAGATGGCGTACCCTTGTTTTGCGGTTGAGAGCCTCTCCGATTGAGTGGGTGTCTTTCTGCAGTCCCAGGCATTCACCTTGCCAGCTCTTGAGATGGCAGT
>LKNJ01001179.1:53804-103247 GCA_002120245.1 Maccullochella peelii
GGCATGGCTCCTCTGGAGTGTGCTGTCAGTCAGGGGAGAAGTGGAGCGGGCAGACCTGCTCTCTTCAGGGGCTTTTTGGAGAAACATACCTCTAAGTGCTGTCCTCCTAAGTTGCTTTGGGGAGAGCGTCATGGTATTACCTTTTCTGCTGAATGAATATGGCTTGTTGAGCAGGTTTATTTCCTCTCAGGCACTGAGGAGAGCTGATAGAATTAGAGTCTGATTTTTACATGTTTATTAGCTACCTGTTTGGTCTGGAGTAACTGGGGTTGATATATTCGATGTGACACGGTGTCACAAAACAAGGAGCTGATTTTCAAATTGCATAAAGCAACGACTGAGTAAATCATGTCTTCAGAAGTGTAGGAGTGGGTTGTAGGTCAGTATAAGAGAAATATTTGATGTTGCTTATTCGGTTTCTCACTGCAATATCTTAACATCAGTTTCCATCCTGGTGTAGTCAGATCATCTGTCACTGAGATTAAAAAAACAACAACATGGCTTTATAGTTTTGACTACAGGACTGAAATTTGATTATCAAACATATAGCCTGATGTCCCACAGTGAAGCATACATTATATGCCTTGAATAAAGCAGCAGTGTTAGACTTAGGGCTGTCCATGTGTAAATGTATGTATTTTCCAAGTGTAAATGAGATTTTAGGATTAAATTTGATTTTAGTTGAATGAGAATATTTGCATTTGAGCAAATACCAGCAACACTTATTTTAAATGTCCCCTGCAGGTGATGTAATATTTAATATGGCAGGGTAGCAGTTTGACACTACAGTAGAATATTTTTTTCATCAAATCATCCCATCAAGTAACGACAAAATGATAAAATATGACAAAAACCATAATAACAAAAGAGCCACATGAAGCTGTTGTCAAAAATTAGAGCAACTGAGAAGAAGCTTCTTCCATGTAAGCACAAGGTCACTCAACCAGAACACAAAAAAACATTCATGCATTACACTTCATACAACAGAAAGAGAGAATGCTTCTTCAGTTGAGGCGACAGAGGCTTTTTACTTTGTGCCCAGAGTGTAAGCTTGTTGTGTTTCAAAGTCAAAATCAGGAGGGGATGAAGACAAACAAGTAACCCCTGATTCTAGCTGAGCTTCTCATTTATTCCACATTCTTCTTCATAGCATAATTATTCACGGCTCCCCTGAAAATGTGGTATAATAGTAAATCAAAGCCTAGCTTTCACAGGTGGTCGGCATTCAAACACTGAGATGGAAACTGGATGTTTTGTTGATATACAAATGAATAGAATTAATCAGGGTCATCCTTTTTGTTGCATAATGTGATGCTGCTGTTGACAGCATCTCTTACAGTATGTGTCTATAGAGGCTAGACAAGACAAGATTTGTCAGCTGAATTAAGTTTGTTCATCCTACAAAATTTCTACATGTGGTATTTTGGTGCCTTTGAATTTGAACTTTGTTCATCTCTCTCCTTGTCCTTTCACTGATTAATAGAAATGTAGCAAAGCAATTTATCACTTTGGTGGAATATCTAACTCAGATTTTCTGAGTTCAAGAACGGTCCAGAGCCAGCCCATTACTCATGAATCTGTACTCACTACAGACATTCATATTTATTTTTAGTTCTTCAAAGTCTTGTTATTGCCTTCGCCACGGAAGTTATGTGTTCGGCTCTGTTTGTTTGTCTGTTAATTACAATATCTCAAACACTACAAAACACTAAAAATGTAGTGGAATTGGGTGAGAGGTTAGGTCATGGCCCAAGGAAAAATGACTAGGTTTTGGTGTGGATAGAGCCACCATAACTCCTGAGCAGGCGCAGAACCAGAATCTTTTTTTTTTTTTTGCCCCTGGATTCCTTAATTCCATTCAGTTCAATTCAATATAACTTTATTTATCCCTGCAAGTGCAATTGTACGCAGCAGCTCACCACCCAGGTCAACAAATACGTATAATAAATAAGGTTAATCACAAAGCTATAACAATCAAAGGCTATTTACCAAAAACTATGTGTGAAACTCTGGTAATAAGCTCATAAAGTGTGTGAGAGAGAGAGGGAGAGAGAGAGAGAGCGTACCTCTAGTATTGTAGTTCTTAATTGCAAACAAGCTTATCATCCTTGTTTCTGTGCCTTCAGCTCTATTCAGATGCACTTCTTCTAGAAATTCAAGGTGGGTTTGAAAATACAAACAAAACTGACTTCAATACACGTAGCTGAGGCAGTTAATTTGCTCATATGCTGAATTTTGTTCCTTGAAGCTCCAGTCTTGTTTCTTGCATCATCCATTTGCTACATATTTAGCAGCTACATATTTTCTGAAACATTCACATGGAGATGTAAACAATATTCAGACCAATAAAATTAATATATGTTTTTTAAGTCTTTAAAGTGTCTGTACTTCTTGCACAGTATGTACAGTTTCATGCCATGTTGGTTGTTCCCCTTCTAACAGTGGCCTCATGGTAATTCTATGCAACTGCTGATGTTGCAGTTTTTGTTAATTATAAAATCTTCATTAGCAGCTTTCTTGTTGCTTATGCATAATGAATGCTCAGTTCAGAAGTATAAAGAGACCAAAGCCAAAACACGAGTACAGTACGGATGCTCTTCAATGCTCTCCTTTGATGAAACACAGCAAGAGAGAGAAATGTGCCTATATAGCGATGACAGAGGATGTTCTCTCCTGTGATTCTGGATAAGGATGTTTAGATCACAGTGTCCTCGAGGTTTCTATGTAAAGCTGAAGAGCTGTCTTGAAGGTTGTGTATATTCTTAAGATGAAAAGACAGAATAAAAGAGCAAAAACTGTAATTAGATTTTTGATGACAATTACTTTTTTCTTTGCTTTCTTACTGATATCACTGACTGAAGGATGTTTATTTTAACCGTTATGATAGAGCATAATTTCTGTAAGTCTTCTGGTGAAGGAAAAGTCCTGTGTGCATTATGGCCTAATGTGGTTCTGTTTCAGTGTGTTGTAGATCACCAGTATTACATATTAATGGTTACTCTGGCTTAGTTGGAATACTACCCAGTGAATGATGGGTAGCAATACTTTATGGGAAATACCTGCTTGACTGGGATCACTTTTTATTCATCAAGTTACTTGTTTGTAACGCAACTGTATAAGCGTGTGAAGCTACTGTATGTGTACCTCACCTACTGATTCTGTGGCACTTCAGAAATATTAAAGCTCCTGCCTTGTTTTTCCCACCAGTCATAAAAATAACATGTTCACATTTCCTAAAATTCTACAATAAACCTTCAGGAGTAGTAATAGACTGTTATTATTTACCTGGCACACTGATGATGTGCCCTAATCCTTGGCTGATTAACACCGTACATCATATTTTATTCATTATAAGTGATGCAGAGAGGGCTGCAAACATTGCATGGTCATTACCACTTACAGCTCTGATCATTGAACCATGCATGTCTCATTCTATCTGCTACCTGCGCATGACATCTACCAATGCTGGGCATCTCCCTGAATCAGCACGTGGGAGGGAGTCATTACCAACCTGACCCAAATAAACTTGAATGCAGAGAGCAGTTGTATTTTACATTTTGCCAACACTAATGTAGATTCTTTCTTTTGTTATTACACAGTATCTGGGCAGTTTGAGTTGAGATTATTGTTTTCAAACTAGCAATCAAAGTTCATTCTTGACCTTGGAAATAGAAGATGAGAAAACAATCTCACCTGGAGCATCTCTTCTGGAGCTTTCAGTCATATCACATGATGTTTATCAGATGGAGTTCACCCAGTTGTCTTGGAATTGTAGAAATTTCAATTATTTCAGAGCACTTTAAACCAGCTATAATCGATATTTTTTATGATAACAATATACCAAAAGTGTGTAATGTGAGAGGCATTGCTCGTAGTGATGAACCTACAGAGATTTATCACCTGAATCTGCAGCTCTCCTCGGCTTTACGGAGCTTTATAGCGGGTTTAAGGTGTTAAAGTATTACAAGAATTAATACATAGGTATTTTTGTGTTTCAGGAATATAAGCTAAGTGAGACTAGAGACAATAGCAGAAATTTGAAACTTTAATTAAATGCAGTAATACCAGTAAATTGTTCAATTCTCTTGTTGCACTGTATGCACTTAGACTTGTTTACTCTGAAGCCCCTTGCTTAGTGGAAAAAGTGAAAGCACAGGACCTCAACGAGACGCAGTGAAGCAGCAGGGTAATGGATGCCCTCCGGACACGGATGAACCTGAAGGTGGAAAGTTGAGCAGATTTACAGTTGTGGTCGTATCTTTAGATGTAGGAGGTAAAGTGCTCATCACAATGATGGGATGTTTATTATGTGCGGAGCTGTGGGTGCCCTTGCAGGCCTTGGACTTCCAGGGCGCGGAGATTGCTTTTCACGTGTCATTAATTCAAGTCGTCATTGCTGGCAGGTCTGAGCAGTAATCCAGTTAGTTTGATAATTAAACGTTACCTCTACAGAGAGTGCAACAGCATATGTCAAGCACTTGTTCACCGTCATGACAAAGAAAATGAAACAGTCAAGGAAGTCATTAAATGTGATTCAAATTAGACTATGCGGAAGAAAATCTGGAGTGCTGTTTTTACCATACGTTAAGAAACTTTAAATGGTTTCCTTGCAGAAAGTCTTACTTAAACAAGGGAACATTTTCAAGAAAACCTTATATAGCAGCCAGTATTCTTCTCATAATCATAAAGCTGACTGGCCATTTCCTTTTTCAATTATTACATTTTTTACTCATTTTCATTACTAATATCCAATTAAAAATATCTTTATAATTCTCTAAAATGTTTTTAAAACTTTTTTTACATTTCGCCTACTGATGCTGGCTGTCATTTTGCAATACTGGTATAATATTTCTGCAATAGTTCACAGACATCCCAGTGAAGAGGTGAGGGCAAGAAGGAGAGGTTAGGCTTAATTTAACCATGTCAGAGTATTGGTAGGGCTCAGACATTAACACGTGATTAGAGGATTGATACTAATAAAATTGAAACAATAAAACTGGAGCAGTCAAAGTGGTTGCTGTATAGTATATGTTTGCTTGTGCTCTCTTCCTTCCTTCATGTTGGCAGTTTAAGTGCATTCTACTTGCATTTATGTGTAAATAGGCAATTGTTTGCTAACACGTTCACCATATTAACTTTATAAGGTGATAATATGTTGTGTTTACAGCTTGTTGCACTGCCCCCAAGTGGCCAAAAGTTATTGCAGCTTTACATAAATAGGGATATATATATATGTGTATATATATGTATACGTGTGTGTGTGTGTGTATATATATAGGAAATAATACAGGAGTTGATTGTAGAAGTTACAAATATAGTATGGGTTACATATTTAAGATGAAAGAAAGTTTTGTTTCATTGCACAGCACCTTCAGAAAAAGATGGATGACATTATTATGAGATTATGTGACACATTTTAGGACATCTTAGTTAAAATTATCTTTGCCATTGACTACAATCTCTGGGTTCTTCTCTGTAATTCTTATTTTATTACACAATACTTATCGTAGTGCAGATAGTACTCTGTGTGAGTGTGTACCCAGTTTTCAGAAGTTTTAATCACTTTTAGGAAGATTATAGTTTTTTTGCCATGTGATGTCTCTTCTATTGGAAAGGGGATTAGTGTCCCAGTTCTATGCGGAATTCTGCGGCTTGATACATGATGCACCAAACAGGGAGGCCTGAGTTGTCTTCGCACATTATTGTGCAGTGCACATTGATTGAATAACTGAGCCCTTATAGGCCATTGCAGTATTAGCATTTGGAGAAAATGAAAAGCTTTGCATGTGTTTGAGTTGTTATGGATATTTATCATTGTCCATTTGGCTCGGATCTGTTTGAGATGTAGTATGGATGGAGCTTACCGTCTTTCTCTAAAAGCCACTCTAGGTAATGAAAGCCGTGCAGCTTGCCAGAGCAGCTCCTCTGATGCTGCTGTCAAATACTTGCTGGTCCGGCAAATATGAATCTCCAATCGTCTGATTCAGCTCTTATAGTGTGATTAAAGGATGGCATTTGGTCCAGTGACTGGCAAGGACTCTCGTGCTCCAGCCACAGTTTTCTGGAAGCCAGTTTGTAAGTCTTGGGTAGACTTAGATCTTTCTTTGGTAAGAAATGTTATATCAGACACTGCGATGTAGCACATTTTTTTGCTTTATTTTTATGGTTTCAGTTTCCTCACTGAAAGCAGTGACACGGAGAAGATTCTGCTGTTAAAATGTTTTGGCAAGTGCCAGAAATGTTGTCTTCTTAATTTGATCCTTGCCATCACATATGATGAATACCTTGTTCTTATTCTGAAATGCATGCCATCATGAGCTCACAGGTCCCAGGCGTGCTGTCATGGAGCTGAACTCCTGCTTCCCAGTCAGCTTTTGATCAGTGTGAGATCACCCCCTAGACTGAAGTAAAAAGAAGAGAAGCAAAGCACCTTATACTGATCTAGTTAAATGTAGTCATCACTGTGATGAGAACGAGTCAGCTGGTGCAGTGATTCAGAGATTCTGTGTTTAATGTCCCCAAGAGGCCTGTTGGAAGGCTGAGCTGCTCAAATGCTCCTATTATCAGAAGGGCAATTAACTTTGACTCTGTCTTCCCTCTAATTGAGAAAAGGACATTCTAGTTCTGTACTATAAGCAGTCTATAAAAAAGTAATTGTGCAAAACTTGAAGATTTTTACCATAAATTCTGTAGTGTTTGCTGATCAAGAGCTGCCCGATCAGCAAGTTCATGAATATTGCTTTGAAGACACTGGTTGTTGGCTTTATACTGCTGCTACAGCTTTTTGTGCTGTGCTGCAAAAATATTTGGCTTTAAAAGAAGTGTCACCGATTTTTAAACACAAGACTCAATATAACCCAGTAAAATGTGTGCTTTATATTATAATTAAAGCTTACTTTGTATTTTTGGTACATAGCATCAATGCCAAGAATCACTGCAAGGAAACAGAAAATAGAGAAAAGATGTTCAACAATCATATAAACAAGGCAGATCTGGTTAGCCTCCTTGTTGATTCATGAGGGAGTTTTGTTGCCTGTGTGTGTGCAGGTGTGTTGTTTATCCTCGCGTCTTTATTTGACAGATTGACATATCAAACAGTAACATAGAAAATGCCAACAGAGGTGCCTGGCTGTGTTATTTCTCAATTGATACCTGTAAGGCCTGACGAGAGGACCGTGCCAGGAATAACCGCCTCTGGAGTTGATTTATTATAACAACCTGGAGAAAGGTCATCTGTCCTTATCTGGGGCGAGCGGGTGACAGGTAAGTTATACTGTGGGGAGGTTAGCTGAGGCTGCCTGCCTCACACCGCTCCCCAATTTGGATTCAGTGGTTGACTGAGCACCTGGCACACTTAAAGTGTAAGCACAGGTAGAGTCACCTTCACACAGACTAATCTCTCAATGTTTTGATGTTGTTGTGGGCTGCGCTGGCTGGTCATATGGTGAAATATATCAAAATTAAGCACTGCACTTCAGAATGGCTTCACTACAGGGAGAAGGTGCGTCGATGTGAACTTCTAAGATATACCAAAATCAGTCACGGTATGTATGTATGGAATAAAATGGTAATCCATAAAATATGTTCAATCAATACATTTTTTACTGCTGGTGTCCTCTGCATCTTCCTTGTGCTGCAGCATCAGTCAGACTCGCTGTGAGAGAGATTTGAATAATCTCACTGAACAGATTGCAGTCCAGATTGCCTCTTAAATTCCTGCATTTATAAATAGGTGCTTGGTCCTGTTTTATTTTGCAAAATCATTATAGATATTTGATCAGCAGTGCACACAATTAAGGACATACAATTGTTATCAATTTAATAATTTAATATTAAACAATCTTATGAATCAATTGTCCATATTAATTACGTAACAAAAAAAACACAATTCCCATCTATCTGTAATTATGCCTGACTTGACTATTATGCAGCTGTTATATATTTTAACATCCTCTATATTTTTTGATGAGCATACAGGCAGAAAACATCAGATATGATGTGTTTTGTTGTATGTTGTGTTGACTGAAAAATAGTTTATTTCCCACAGGAAAAGGATTTCCCTCTTTAGATCAATTTCTGTCCACACCCACCTACAATATTGCAGTGTAAATTGGGACCCAGGCCACAGTATGATAAGTATGGATTGAAAATCTGTCCTAACAACAGTACGGCACTAGAGAGTAGAGTAACATCTTGCGGCATCACAGAGTGCTGATGTGGAACAAATAGCATTATGTCTCAGCACGTGTTGTGATACAGCACATCAACCTCATCATAGGAATCCGATGTCCCTCAATGTGAGTCAGTCATCTCAAGGTGCCAGATGAATGGCTACAAAACAGAGCTTTAAATCCCACTCACAAATCCAGGGATCACTTAACTTCCCATCAGTCCCCATTCTGCAATGGATAGTGGACTTTTCTTCATTCATCATTCTGTGTAAGCATCCACTCTCATGTTTGGAATCCGAGCTGTGAATTTCTTTACTTTCTCTTCGAGGGTGGTGAGAGGAAATTGTCCTAATACTGGAGGCATTTGCTTCCCTTGTAATGCCAGACATGTCTGTGAATCATAATAAGTTACGGAGGGAGGAACGATATTAAGTGTCTTTGAGTGCTTCCATTTGAACAGTACATGTGAATTATCAACAAATGGCTTTTCCCTCTCTATATCATCAAGAAGCAGATTATGCCTTTGTTAAATATTTCAAGGTGGAGTATAAACCATGCATATTAATGTCATATGACATAAATTAGCATAGATTCAAATCCTTATAAAAGCCAGTATACTGCAAAAGCCAATTTGGGTGTGTTGAGAGCTTTTAGCAACAATGTGCAGAGAAGTTGCAGGGTCGTTTCAGGCCTGGGAATGCAATGCAGGGTGCCAACATGACTAATGGGTCTAACCTGGATGCTCTATCGACTTGCACAGAAATACTCAGGGATTGATTTGACTGCTTATGCCACTGCCATAATCTCCCCTCCAATGATATGGTTTCACGGCTATTTGTAAAACTGCTGCTGCAGCCTTTTTTTTTTTTTTTAAGTTGGTCGTAATATCGAATCTGATTATGTAGGCTGCTCGGTGTGGAGCCATGTGTCGAGTTACTTTTTTAAATTCAACCTACCTTGTCACCTCAGCATTACAAGAACAGACAGATGTGTTCATTCTGTGGACGTGGGTGTAACGAAGGTTTATAGGTTTAGGTATTTAATTGTTTTTACTGTAATAACAAACTACAAAATATGTATGTAAAATATCTATATATGATAATTACTGAGGATGCAGCATGATTTGTTTTTTCAAGGTCATACTGCAGCACTACAAAAGATTGAATCTGAAGAAGAAAAAACATATGCATTGTAGTGATTTCTGCAGCACTCACAGTATGAAAGGAAATTTGGGTTATTGAGGGTATAGGTATAGGCAAATTATATGCTTAGAATATGGCACTAGACACCACCAATCCTTTAACACTCGTGATTAGATTTAACATGTTTATGAAATTGCGTACCTGCTCACTTACGTAGGTGTGAGCAGTCAACACAGCAAACGTATGTGTGCGTGATCTATTTGTATACTGTGTCTCAAAGTGAGTCCTACAGCCATCTCTGCTCTCCTAAAGTGAGAAAGGAGAGAGCTGAGCTCTAAGCAGCTGTTCCAGCACAAGACTGTGGCCTTTCCATGTAGATGATTGATTCAGGTGCGGTGAGGAGGGATCAGGCTTTGGGCTGTGTCCGTTAATCACACTGTATTACCACACAGGAGGCATTTATCATCAAACACCAAAGGCTTCAGTCCACGGGGAACACTGAAACCAATCTCATCGCTTACATGCAATCCATCCAGGTCCACAAAAAGCAGCATTGTTGAGCGCTACCACATCCATTTTCTCTGTAAGAGGGGGATGTTCCAAAGAAAAAGTAATAGGCAACGAACAGACAGGGAAGGAGGGGTTTCAAGAGACTTTGGGATAAGTCCTTGGAAAGTCCTTTGTGGTATTTTTTTTTTACCTCGTCCTACGTTAAAATAATGTAAGACTTTGTTGCTAAAAAAAAGCCTGTTTCAGGCACAGGTGAGATGATGAAATGCATTTAATTTTGTCATTCATTGATTAATTGATCAACAATTATAGTTTCTGGTTAGCTATAGCCTCTTACTTAGGTTGACAGACAATAATGGTATGAACAAGGAGATTTAATCAGTTTTTATGAGATTGAAGGAATGATCTATCTCCCCTGGCCACTGGGTGACTTTGTCTACCCACCTCTCTGGCAGGGTAAAGGATTTTTTAGTTTTCTAGTCTGAATATATAGTTTCTGGACATATTCCATACAAACAACATGGGTTAAAATTGGGGATGACATTGATGGTCCCACAAGCAGTGGGTGCTGGCCCTCTAAAGAGGAAACTTGCGTGAAGGTTACACATTGTAACACTTGTTCTATAAGCACAGGTGGAGCCCTCTAACCTGCCACTCCTTGAGTTGTTGACTTGATTGACACTGACTGGGTTACGGTACAATGGCTATTTATTGGTGGTTCTTTGTCCTGCTTAGCTGAACCAGCGCATGCATGTACTGTTCTGCAGGGCTGAGCTAGAGAGCTCCGTGCATGCTCAAACATTATTATTATCCACAAGAAAGTGTTTTGGCCTGTGATTTCTTCACTTGGATAGGCCAGATGTGAACAAAATGAATCTATGACCGAACAGTTACCGAACAGAGCAGCTCATGCTTTTTACACTTTCACATTCATCTTGTTTGTTCTTGGTCATGAGTGTTGATCCCAATGACTGCGTTAACTGAAGAGCTTTTAAGTTTTTAAAATTTCCCCCACAGCTCCACATAACATTCCCCCTGATTATTGGCCCCCAGGATCCTCATGTACAGGCTGCACTCACACCCTCTAACAACTGACATTACCCATGCTAATGGTTTTCCCAGTGGGGGGTTGTGTTTAAAGGCTGTGAAATAATGTGCCTCTATACAGCAGGGCTCTCCTTATGTCCTGAGTGAAAGCTTATTATACACTAAAAGCTACAATTATTGAAGCCTTCAATTGAGACGCATGTTCTCTGTTCAAAATCTTCGCAAAATGGTCAGCAGCATATAAGAGTTATATAAGTGGTTAAAACACTGTTACACTATTTTTAGGTACCTTTGCGTCTGTACAGGTTTGTGTTGATTTGCAGCATTATCTTTTTAGGTTATTGTATTTTTTTCTCCATAGTCTGTTAATTAAAATCACTGTGTGCCTGTTATTCACTTTGCATGTAAGTTGTTGCCATTGTTGTGTGTGGTATGAATGGAACATGAAAAGCAACAACAGGCTTTGCACCAGATGTATCAGTTTGACATTTACATAGAAAAGGAAAGTGTGACCGAGTGAGGCTACATGTCTGACTCCTGGTGTAATTGTTTTAAAGCAAAGGCACAGAACCACACACCCTCAGGACCTTAGCACTGATGCTTGATAAGTTAGAGCAAACAGACGGCTGATTATACACGGCTTTGATGAGCGGCTGTGTTTTGCCGCGTTAAGACGACAACAACGTCTAAGCGAGGGTAACCGCTGCTGTTTTTAATTAACGCACCACACTTGCAATCACAGCAATAAATTTGTCTGCTGTGTTGTCTGGTGAAAGTAGATCAAAGTCAAAGCTGTGCCAGCAGTGTGCATTTGAGGTGAGCTTTTTGCTTTCTGGCATTTTTTTTATGTGAGAGCTACAGGGAAATATACAGTGCAGCTTTTTAATGTCACCGCAACTCAGTGGAATAGCAGAATGAAATCCCCTTTGTGTTGACAAGAGTGGCAGGTCGAAAAATATATTCATTGCTGCAAATGGAAATGGAACAACCAAGAGGGGTGTCCTGCAGTGCCAGGGCCAGTTATTGATGTGCAGTGGAGGGGAGAGAGTGACATTTAACAGCGTGAGGATGAGCAGCCTCTGACCAGCTTGCATACTCTGTAGCAGATGCCCTGGCACATATAGAACCAGGCTACAGTATAGCTGGTCTTTATAGGGAACTTAAGGGAGCTGAGAGGAATGGGCCTCGGAGCTGAGGGAGTCATTTCAGCTAGCCTCCACCTTGCCGCAGTCAGGGGAGACAAACAGGAAAATCAATACTCCCACTCAGGACAGTTCACTACAAGGGCCTCCCTCAGCGCCACTATCTGTCAGAGTCAATCCCTCAAGCGGGATGGGATGGGAACTGCTGACAAGGTAGGTGTCAGAGCACACTGATCACACTGTTAGAGAGTGACTGAAGTCTTGTTCAGCACCGTGGACAGCTCCAGAAAGACAGAGACAAAGGGCTCGGTCGAAGTGTTGGTCCCAGGTTTATCTGCCATTTTTTTTCACACCTTTAAACATGTTCTCATTAAATTTCTGGGAGCATGAAATTAGTTAGTGTACAGCAGGTACTTTGTCATTTTAACATCCTTCCTGTGTGATTGGTATTAGTACGACGTGACCCTAGGTTCAATGTGAATTTTGTCAAAACTGTCTCTTAAACTTATTTTTGAGCGCCTGTTATTGTTTGTTCAATTTTAAATAGATAAAAGACATTATGAAATAAATAATCATATGAATAATAAAATATATAGATCACCCAATCAATTGTGAATTTATTTAAGGAATTATAACTCGTAATTATGAAATATTATGTCATCATTCTTATTTTGTTATTTATTTTCAGAAGTTCATAATAGCATTTTTCCTAATGACACTTTTATATCATGGCACTTTTTATGTCAGTGTTTAGTGGTGTTGTCACCCCCCGTCTCTCAACAAATTCTACCAGATTAAGGCAGTTAATTTAAAATAATTCTAAATCAACAAACTTGAGGCTGCTGCTGTAAATAAGCAGAGCACATGACACAGAAACTAACCTCTCCTTTTATTTAGCCTAACAAGGCTGCACATGCTACCTAGCTAGCCAGCTAACTAGCTAAATTGTCAAGTGCTCTTGGATTATTACTCAACATCAAAGTGAAAAGCCAGCAGCCAACGTTAGCTGGTTAATTCAGAGTTACCTATGCCATGTTATGATTCTAAAGATGTTCCCCAGAGAAAGAACCACAACTGAGGTGACTCTAGCCAACAGGAGCTAGCTAACACTACTAACACTGGCTCTTCACTTTGATGCTGAGTTATGATCCAAGCTCACAAAACCTAGCTAGTTAGCCAGCTAGGTAGTGGGTTAATTTATATATGTAATACAGTTTTTCATTTGATTATTGATTATTTATTTAATATTTCCTTATTTATTTATTTGATAGTGAACACTTCAGGGCTCCATATGCAGCGTGTTCATTTTTTGGAAATTATTTTTAATGAGCATCCTGGTGGCCTAGGGGTTAAGGGGCTGACAATACTGCAATGTCCCCAGTTTATGGGACCTTTGTTGCATGTAATACCCTCTCTCCCCTCATTCCCTGTCATCTCTTTACTGTCAGCCATCTATTAAAGACATAAAATTCCCAAAAACCACAATCCACATTAAAAACTTTACAACCTGATGGAAGATAGAGCATCAGGAATCCAAGCACACAACTTGCAGTGCACTTTTTGATACCTCCATCCATTCAAGTAATAGCCCTGTAAATGGGGAGTGAGTGGGAGACGGACCAACAGTCACGTTTATCCTCAGTTTTTGCTGTGTGTGTGTGGAGAATGAGGGGGGCAATCAGTGAGTGCTGCCAATGGTAATGAAGCCACCACTATAAATGGGCTAGTCATTCATGATTAACTGGCGTGTCATGCCTGAAGTAATTGCCTTAATTAGCTATTGAACAGGTTTCAGGGTTAATGGGACAACAGGTTGGCAGTGAACCTGATTTACTGTTGGAAGTTAATGATTTTACTCTCATCTTCCCCTCATTCCTCGAAATGATTTGATTAACAGTATGGGAGAAACAGATCCCCTTGTTTGTTAATACAAAATCAATTTCATGCCTGGCTGAGCTATCTCTGACAGTGTTTTTGTTGGGTGAGCAAGGTCTTCAGTCAGCCACTGGAGACAGGACAAACACAGAGAGGCCTGTAGAAGAGCGCAGACGGTAAATCTGTCTCTCTGAGTGCAGTGCATGTTTGGAGGCTGGCAGCTCTCCCACCCTGCCCACAAATTTACCTCCACTAAGCTTTTCTGTCATGACTAGCGGCCAATCCGGTGTGTTTTCCCTGAGACTGTGTCAGAGGAATAAGCCTATGCAAGTAATTGGGGAGCAGGTACCGTAAAGTCTCCCCTGTGAGGCAAGATCAATGTGTTTGGAAGTGTGTTTTGTGTGAAATGCCAGGGGGGAGTAAGTGTAAAGATATTGTCCTTAAATCCTCATATGCCAACGCCACTTAATTGGCAAAACCTTGGCCCTGTATTGAATAGAGGTCAAACTATAACAGCCTTTTTACTGTTAACCTCCATTTTTTTCACTGAAAACAGTTTGGACAAACAATTTGGCTTTGCTTCTTTGTGGCATATTGTGCCTGCAGCATTGCTTGGGTATTTTGGCAGAGCTCGCATTTAGGGCTAGATTCAGGGCAGCTGCAGATATATTACAGCCTTTGATTTTTCTTTCTCTGTCACAGATTGCTTAAGCTTATAAATACACGTGATTAGAATAGGTTGGTCGCCACAGTATGCATCCTGGCCAGCTGTGGTTTCACAGTGATGAAGCCAATCAGTTCACTTTGTCTCACTGTTCACAATGAAAACGTACAGTACATGGAAACACAGCTGTTCTTTCCTCTGTGAGCCATTAAATTATTATAGTTGGGGCGGTGTACTCCAAACACTTGAAGTTTCTCAACATTTTATGCATGTAAAAAGCTGCAATGATTAGTTGATCAATCAATTAATCAATCGACCGAAAATTATTTTAATTATTTTGATAATCGATGAATCATTTAAGTCGTTTTTCCAGCTTCTCAAATGTGATGATTTGTTGCTGTTCTCTGTTTCGTATCATAGTGAATTGAATATCTGTGGGTTTTGGAATGTTGGTCATCTTGGACTTTTTTACTTTTTGGACAATGCATAGACCAAATGGTTAATTGATTAATCAAGAAAATAATGGGTAGATTAATCAATTATGAAAATAATTGTTAGTTGCAGTCCTATTTTCATTATCGATTAATCTGTCAATTACTTTTTTCGAATAATCGTTCAGTCTATAAAATAAAAAAAGGTCTATAAAATGTCTAAAAACAGTTAAAATAAGCCTATCACAGTTTCCTAGAGCCCAAGGTGACGTCCTCAGGCATTTATTTATTTGTTTTTTGTCCGACCAACAGTTCAAAACACGAAGATATTCACTTTACAATGCTATAAAGCAGAGAAAAGCATCATATCCTCATATTAGAAAAAATCATACTGGAGAATGATTGGCGTTTTTACTTGAAAAATTACTTTAACATTTAGTTACAGATTCATTTTCTGTTGATCGATTAATCGGTTAATTGACTAATCATTCCAGCTCTAATATATGTAATTGGGTATGTAATGCCAGGACCAGGCAAATTCACGATTTCACTTTCAGACATTTGCACTAGTACAATTACTTTTGCAATTTGAATATTCAAATTAGATTTCCTGAATTCCATCAGAAAACCTTGCTGTGGTGACATTTGCTGATACAGCCCTGGTACCTATAGATTAAAGGCCTATAGTAGAGCAATAAAATGCAGGGAAGTTTCTGCTGAGCTGCAAAAAAACAACTTTGCACTGCCCCATGGGAGTCATAAAGGTGCAGCCACAGTAGTAAATGAAGTGTGAGTGTATTCTATAGCTGTACTTGGGTTGGATGGTTGAGTTGGAGGTTGAACTGAGAAAAAGTTCTCTCTATAGGAGAGATAAACAAGGAGGAAATATGGAGGATGAGGACTTATGGTGTCTCAAAGGAACTCAACCACCAAGTCATTTCTGTGTTGTATTTCTTCATGCGTAGTGTCACGAGAACAGCAACAAAGATTATTTCATGCCCTCTTCACTGTATTATATCTATCAGCCTGGCTGTTTGTTCAGCACTCTTGAACTGTTACAACTCTGCACACATCAGACTTTGAGCAGTTTTCGCTTCACAAGAACCAAACGAGAGTTTTGCACAGTTGATGTGCAGTATCATTGAGATGGCAGTGTGTAGGAGAGGAGGGTTTTCCTCACGGGGTACGGATTTAACCAGAGTGTCAGTGTTCCCCTGTTGCTTCGAAGGTAGCAAGTCCTGCATTACTTGTGATGAGAGGATGCTGACGAAGTTTCATCATCTGTGGAGCAACAGTGAGAGGATCAGAAGCAAGTGAGCAACAAAGATATTATACAGACATGTCAGTCACTCTCTCTCTTTTTGTTTCTTTATCTGTGTCTCGTATTTTTCTTCTCCCTGCAGCCCCGTGATCAGCTTGTCAGCACTGCCAATGTCTTTGTTCATTGAGCAAGTCGTTCCACTCAGATTGTCAATGAAACTTTGTGTCAGACACAACAGTTACACTCTGACTTCTGATGATAGCAAGGCAACGGGGGGGGGGGATCCTTGGCAGCAGCTGTCTTTTCAGCTATTTAGGAGTAACTTATTGTGAAATATTTGTACTGAGCAGGTAGAGCTGTAAAAATATTTGAGCATACATTTTGACCTCAACTTTAATTGAACCAGTCATGTAGTAAGTATATGCTCACAAATCAAAGTCTACCTTGTTTAATGGTTGGGTTATTGAACAGAATACATAGCAGAGGTTTGGTTATTCTATTATATATTGATGTAACTGGCAAAGTGTGCAGCACTACTGAGGTAGCACATATTAAGGAGTAAGATACACTTATCTATTACTGATCTGAGTGAAAGTGTCTTCAAAGGCAGCAAACAAAGCAGTAAATGTCTGAGGCTTGTGTTGTTGTAGGGTAATTAGTAGCAATTTGTCTATGCTTTCTTAATTTCACCATGTTCTTATTGGGGGTTTGTATATTTTTTTAGTCTGCTTGTGGTTATACAGGGCAGAGTAGCTATGTGTTAGGGGTGCTAAAATCTTTGGTCTGTCTATTGTTCCAACACTCCAAATGTGTCTACATCTACTCAATAGATTTCCATGAAATTTAGTACAGGCATTCATGATCCCCAGAGGATCATGAACCCTACTGACTTTTGTGATCCTCTGACTTTTCCTCTAGTGCCACCATGAGGTTGACAGTTCTGCTTTGGAGTGGAACTATCGGATGGATCGCCATGAAATTTGGTCCAGACATTCATGCCCACCCTCAGGATAAATTCATCAACTTTTATGATTCCTTTACTGAAAATATTAATTTGTCCAATACTTTGGTTTATGACCAAATACCTACGAAACGAATTACATTCCTGTCACCCTCAGCTTTACTTTGTGTTTAGTTGCTAATTAGAAAATGTTAGCTTGCTAACAAGCTAAACTATGATGTGAACATGGTAATGGTGAAACGTTTTGCATTGTCATAGAGTTGCAAAGTGGGAGTTGCTATTTCGCGCGTCGTGGTTCTGGAAGTAAAAGTCCCATTCATTTTTCCCATAGACAATGTTTGTCTCACCGTGACTCACCGTTGGAGCTCTTCTACAGCTTGGATGGGCATGAGTCTCTCCCAGTTAAATCATCAGTACAGAAGATGATCAACCACGTTACAAAATATCTGGTTCTTTGATAAAAAGTCAAAGGTACAAGCCTGTGTACATAAAAACATCCAAGGAGAAGTTGACTACGACTCCTAGCCAAGCTTTAAATTATGTTATGTGCTCCATTAACTCATGGCTTCATGTAGTATTTAGAGCCCTCTGTGCCAAACAAACCTGATTTCTCTGAAACAAAGTTCAAACAGAACAGGGAAAAACACGTCCGGAGCTAGAATTGTTGCTTTTTTTCTATTGTTGCCTAGTGTGAACGTTTAAATAGGAAAAGATTAAGATTTACATTTAACTGCCCCAACTTATGCCCCCCCCCATGCCTTCCTCTTTTTGTCAGTATAGTGGTTTGGGTTACATGTCTGGGATGCTCTTTGAAGCTCACCCTGTAATCGGAGCTGATCGGGCTACAACAAAAGCCAAAGGAGCTGCGGGGCTGTCAGCCCAGGGCCTGGCTGCTGTCTCCCACTAGACTGTATTATAGCAGCATGACATGAAGGAGATAAATCATAGATGTTATCAGGTTAAGATCTGGGGCCACGCTGGTGCTCCTTTGCTTTCTAGGTGATCAGGGACGTTGAACAGCCCTGCTCTTCAGTGATGCCCCAAGCTGATAGCTATAAACTCTATAGAGCACTAAGCAAAAGCAGCTATCAAATGCCGCGACGCAAGACTGAGCCCTGGCTACATTTGTCTGATAATGATGGTCAGAAACTCCTATCTCTCCAGTCATTCTCGGCGGAGACCACCTGTCCACAGCAGAGCAGGAGGCAGGAGGGGGATCTGACACCAGCATCACTCCAAATAGTAAGAGCTGTGAGAGAGAGATTCGCCTGACCCTGTCAGAGCCCCCGACATACTCCACAGCTCATCTACACTAACAAGCATCTGAAGCATATCCCTCAAAACAAAATAGGATCCATTTGTGGCTATTGGGTGCCATGCTGGAGGTGTCAGACATCTGCTGAGCGTCACAGCACACTCTGCCTCTATCAGTTTTATTGTTTGTCATATGTGAGATGATGATAAATCTGTGATTTACAGGAAAATAAAAATCTAATTTGGGGATTTGGACCGAGAGATATGATAGACTGAAGCATGACGTGCTGGCTGCCGACTGCACCAACGGACCAATAGAACGCTGTGTCCATCTGTGAGTCCATCTGGTGTGACGGGGAGAGAAGGCAGAGCTAAGAGTGGCCGTCTAATTGAGGACTCAGAACTCAAAATCAAGATTATGCACACTATATGACCTAACATGGGATAACACAGAAAAGCACACAATAGAATAGCTAAGCTAGAAGTGTGACAGAAATAGTTTCAGGACAGTTTAGGGAGAGTTATCCCTGGCAGATATTTGGTTTCTTAGTCTGTCTTTGAAGTAAATTCTATCTTTGTGAATACATGTGCTTTTATGTGTGTGTTTTCATATATGTATGGGCATGTCTCCAGCCAAAGGTTAAATGCCTGGCTAACTAGCTACAGTGTAGAAGCCCAGTGTTTGTACCAACTCTATTTCTGTGGATAAAATGTCAGTATTGATTGAACGGATGAGGAGAAGCCTCATTGTTTGTGAGGTATAACCTTTCTTATAGTGTTGCATGATGAGATCGATTATAGCCATACACATTATGTCCATGAAGCACACCGTTTATTTTCCACCTTTGGTATTGATCTTGTATCGTTTCAAGGCAAAGTAGTGAAATAAACCAGTATGGGGATTTTTATCTGTGAGACATTACATGGATCGATAAAGAGCAACTTACAATATTATATTTCATCTTTAACCAGGCGTTTCAGAATTCCCTTTTTTATATTTTTAGCTCTATAGCTCTATAGCTCACTCCGTCAATTGGTCAGTCAGTCCACAAAAATTTCCCTACCCTTTGGCAGCCACAGTTTTTGTCTTAGGAGGCTGAAATTGGCATGGAGGTCAAGTGTGTGTGTGTGTGTGTGTGTGTGTGTGTGTGTGTGTGTGTGTGTGTGTGTGTGTGTGAAGGCATGTGTTTGTGTTCATGCCAATTGGCTAAAAGGGGGGCGAGGCAATGGGACCGGCCTATCGCAAAAAGGCCCATAACTTCAAAATGGATTCACAGACTTGCACAAGATTTTGTGGAAAGGTTGATCATGAGCCAAAGGACAGCTGATTAACTGTTCATGCCAACTGGCATAAAGGGGGTGTGGCAGTGGGAGTGGCCTATAACAAAAAGGCACATAACTTCTAAACGGATTCACGTAACATGACTACACTTTGTAGAAAGACACACACACACAGATAGACAGACATACACATACACACATAAACACACACCATTTTGCCACATCCCCTTTAATAACTCATGCGCGTATGTGGTCGGAGCTATTGCGCGGCTGTTTGCCTCAGTTGATAACAATAAAAAGTGCCAATTAGAGCAGCCCCTGGGAGTCGTGGGGAAAGGTCATTGTGACAGTCACATATTTTCACTGAATGCTCCTCACACAGTGTGGAGTGCAAGCTGGATACCAAATCTTCTCACAGCAAGGGCAAAGCATAATGAAATTTCAGTTCAGTCCAAGGGCATGAAATGATGGTTGTCAGTATCAGACATACCTGCATTGATAACAACATGAGCTGTTAAACAGCATATTATATGTGTTAGATTTGTGTGAACATTCACAAAATTACTGAAATTGTAATTGAAGGCTGCTTCACTTCTAACTCTGACACAGCAACAAAACAAGACAGCAGGTGTGAGATGAATTACACCTTTTTGTACAAAGAAACACACTGCTTTATGGGCTTGTATGTCAGAGTTTTGGCAACCCTTTTACTCTTTTATGTCACGTAATAGAGCCTGACCGATACATTGGCCAGGCCTGGTATATTGGATGATTGCCAATATATTGTATTTGTGTATACGCCTGCCGATAAGTAACATGAAATTGCAGTACATAAATGCCAAAGATATATTTGAGATTTTAATTTTTGATTTCCCTCTAAGGCCTTGTTAGCAGGCTTATCAGGACCACATGTAGCCTTAACAAAGCTGTCACTTATGACCAGTTGTCCCACTTGATAAGAAATTAATCTGACAGTCCCACTGTCTACGACTTCTCTGAAAATGTTGGACTGTTTTATAGGTGATGGCAGGATCTATATTAACTTGTACAGAATTAAACGCACTGCCCCAAGGAAATTCTTTTTCTATTCGTCAGTGTTTTTCATTTCCCTTATTCGATTACATTTCTTTATGTTTCTAATTAAGCTTTTATTCATTCAACTGATGGTGAAAATATCAAATTTGCATAGATGTGAAAAATTGCAGATACACAACAGTTCCAGTTCAGTGATTTCAACCCAAATCAATACCTACAAAGAGCTCAAGAGATCCCAGCTCTCACTCGGTAGTCATGTGTAATTTATAACACCTTACTGAGCGTTAAAAAAATCCAAAACACACACCAAACACAAAATATAGATATTTAACATACTGTTTCATACATATATTTCTTCAAGCAGAAATGGTTTTAATTGGAGACCAAGAATCCATGAAGGGGTTTAGAAGCATCCAGTGAGTAGAGTATGATTGATTATGAAAATCTATTATTTATCAGGTTCCACAGAATGAAAGTAACACATTAAATTAAGTGTATATCTCTGCTGTAAGCTCTCATAATGGTTGTTTTATGATCTCTCATCCCAAAAGCCATAAAGCATGATCATACTTTACATAGTTAAGTACCACAGTTGGCCATTACTCTACCCATTTGGCATACAAGGTCATAAGGTTTTATATCAGTAATGGTGCTTTCTGTTACTATAATGAAGGGACAATGTGCTCGCCATAACACATTCATGGCAGCTCATTGACTGCGAAGTGAAGTAAGGGTCTATTGATACCCAGTGAACGTACGGCAGAGCTCAGACATACCACCATTATACTGTTGACACCAGATCCCACCTTCACAATCCTTCAGAGAGCGCAGCAGATATTCATATCAGAAGTGTGGCAGCACTGCAGCCTTGTTGAAAGAACATCTCTAATTAATTAAGTGGGAATAATGGCTCAGCAGGACCCAGACACAACATTTTATATGTTTCATAACTGGCATCAAAAAGTACAGCTCATATGACCGGCTTCTAGTTTAACTCTCTCCTCCATTTATATTGTATCCAAGTTTATATAGACACATAGAATATATATTCATTAAAATATACTGATAAAATAAAATGTAATAGCAAAAAAACATTGTGTTTTAGATAGAAACAGGCCTTCACTTAATTTAAAGCAGACAATGATCTGTTATAAAGGTGTTACATAATGCCAAGAACTATTATCTTTATATCAGGGCTGCAACTAACGATTATTCTTAAATATAAAAGGTCAGACAATACTGCAAAATGGCAATCACATTTTTCCAGAGGACAAGGTTACATCTTCACATTTCTTGTTTTGTTCAACCAACAGTCCAAAACCCAAAAGTATCCAACTGACGATCACATAAGGGTGAAGAAAAGTCACAACTGAGAAGCTGAAAAAGAATGTTTTGCCTTCTGTCAGAAAAATTGCTTTAACAATTAATTAATTATCAAAATAGTTAGTTTCAAACAAATTTTTGATTACATGATTAATTGTTTCAGCTCTTGTTCATATCACACAAAAAGGATAATTAGATAAAATAAATTGTGACACTTTACCTTGTAAAGTACAGTATTATGATCGGTACAGTTCGTAGCAACTCGTGCATTCTTGGGTTTCACTGAAAGAGTCCACTATCTGTAACAACTTCAAAAGTAGGCTGTGGTTTAAAAATTAAATATGTTGGGGACTATACGAAAATTATTGGGGTGTTGAGGAGGGCTGAACCGTATGTTTAACTTTGTGAAAAAGCGACTAGCTTGTGAACATAGTGGAGCATTTCTCTCAGGAGTTGGTAGAGACCAAAAACAGAGCTAAAAGAGAGTAAATATTGGACTGACATTCATCAGGTGGACAGAAACAGGATCCAAATGAGTGATAATGTTGCTCCATAACTGCTGGATGTGTAAATAAGCAACTGTTTGCTAACAAGTTGACCATGTCATCTTTAAAGGTGATGATATGCCCCCAAGAGGCCAAAGAAAAATCAGTTACTGCAGGTTTAATTAAGTACCCAAACTTAACCTTAATATCTTAATGAAACTTCTAATGTGCGCCACCATTGTACACATTAATAAAACCCTGATACAGCGACAGAAGTGTTG
Organism: Maccullochella peelii; assembly: GCA_002120245.1. Classification (NCBI taxonomy): domain Eukaryota; kingdom Metazoa; phylum Chordata; class Actinopteri; order Centrarchiformes; family Percichthyidae; genus Maccullochella; species Maccullochella peelii. Next base: position 76,668 of record LKNJ01001179.1, read on the forward strand.
TCCTCTCCATGTGGCAAAGTAAGAGCATCTTTATGAACCATGGGGCATGTGAAAGTTGTATTTTTAACTATTTATGTAGTTATTAACTGTATTGCAAATAAATAATACTAAAATAAAATCTAAATTTAGGACAAGAAAATAATCAAACAATTTTCAACTGATGTGACTGTGTTGGATGTCATTTTGCAGCTCAGTGGTGCTTTAATGACAATGTGAATTGCAGCAGCTGCAAAATATAAGGACATGGATGAGAAGCTGAAGCCCAGCTGCTGTTCACAGCCATGTGTGAGGCTTTGAGAAAAGTTCAATACTGGCTAGAAATTGTTGAGTCAGAAAATACAAACACAAATAGGGACAAATCTCTGGGTTGTGATTATCCTGGCCATTAATCTGCCTTTTGTTTGTATTGTATTTTTGTTCTTTGCACTGTGGCTCACTCTGTTCCCATGCAGAGTGTATTGAGCTCTGCAGAGGGACCAGTGGACCACATCCAGTCTGTTGAACACAGACGGGGGTTATTTTGCTGCTGAAGTTCAGCTCCTTCCCAGCTAGCTGTGATGGGATCCCTGCGGGTCAAAAGAAACCAAAACTCATTCTTTCCACTATTCTAAACAGGGAGCCAAAACAGCAGAACATTTTGGGTTAGTTCAGTCAATAAGCAATAAGAATGCCAAAGCTTAGAAATATTGAGCACACAGAGCAGCAGAATTGCAACATCAGTGAATATTCCATTCTAATACATAATGATCTCTTTGTACTACATTTGGTGAATGTGTTTTATTTTGCTCGGATCCTTGGCTCTAAGGCCCAGTTTTTACTATACTGTGCTGCAGAGCTTGTAGGCCAAGCTGGTGAAATCCTCTACACAGAGCTCTCCCCAGACACAATCAGCCCTGGTCTCCTCCGCAGTGGTGGGGGTTCATGGCAGTAGCATATCAGCGATGGACATTTGATATCGCCTCTGCAGAACAGAGTCACATAATTCAGTTTGTAGCCAAAAAAAGAATAAAAATGTTAATTCAACTGCGGCCAAATAATCCCCTGAAATAACAAGCTTAAAAGCTAAAACCCTCCATAATTTTATCTGGAATCTTCCATACACTGACACCACAATGACATCAAAGCAGGACAGGAAATGCATGGCTAACAAATCAATAGACAGAAGAGTCATATTAAGTCTTAATTCGTGGCAAAGTGGAGCTTTAGGAAAGCTGTGGGGTTCAGCTTGGCCTGAGTAGCATACAGAGAGACACTGAATCAGAATATCTAGCCTGCTGTGCCACTCATCCCACTGTGGTCTGGGGCTTGAAGCTGTACGTCAGAGCAAAGTAGTTTTACACTTTATGGTGCAAATGTTAGGAGTCGGCGACAGTATACTTAAAAAAAAAAGTGAAATTCATTTGGCCTCAACTATGATTTTGATTTCACTGGTTAGGTTGTCAAATACAAGATCTTGCAAAAGCAACTCTGTCATCAGCCTCAGCTATACTTTCTGCTAATTGGTAAATGTTAACATGCTAACACGCTAAACTAACCTGATAACACTGGTTAACATTGGAAACAATGATGATGATTAAACTGAATAACCAGTACTACACATACTGCATTATAAATACTTCATGGCTAAATGATCAGAAAAAATAAAGACTATTTCTCTCTTGTTCATTTTTTACACCTTTGGACACCCAACACACATATGATACCATGAAATCTCACAAGTGGCATGATGACCTTTATACTTACACTATCCTCACATAAATAATACTGCCATACGCTTCTCTTTACACTTTCATGCTCACGACATGATTAACCATTCTAGGACTGCAAAGACCTTTATTCTGACACCACCCTATGACTGCTATAGATCAAAAACTATTTTTAGATCTCAATCTTTTAGATTTTAAAAGTTTAGTTTTTTTTACAATGAGCATTACAGCCTCACAGATCTGTTAGCGTGGCTGTTTTTCTTGTTTTCAAGTAAAGAGAGTGCTACATTTTTGTACCACGTACAAATTTTAAGGAGGTGTTTGCGGGTAGTGGGTGTAGAAAAGGCTGAAATTTGACAGTGGAGACCAGCGTTCGCATCCTGAGTCCCATGTGTGGTTAGGTTTAGGAAACAAAAGCATTTTGGCTAAGGTTAGGGAAAGATTGTGGTTTTGGTTAAATGACAATACAGTCGTGTCCCCTGCAGACTTTTTCTGTATTAACATTTATTCGCTTTCTTGCCAAGAGTTTGATGAGAAGATCTATACCACTCTCATGTCTATACGGTAAATATTAAGCTGCAGCCAACAGCCGTATAGCTAGCTTAGCATAAATGTTGGAAACAAACGAGATAAAACATGTTAATTAGTGTGATTTAGGGGTCATGGTTGGTGATTTTTTTTAACCTTTGGACAGAGCCAGGCTAACTGTTTCCTCCTGGTCCCAGTGTTAATGCTAAGCTAAGTTAACCAACTGCTAGCTGTAGCGTTATATTTACCAGACATACATAAGTGTGGTATCAATTTTTTTGTCTCACTCTTGGCAAGAAAACAAATAAATATATTTCCTAAATTTTTGCATTATTCCTTTAAACAAGTGCCAAAATATAACCATAAAAAATATAGTCATTCTTTCTGTTGCTCTCTGTTCTCTCTGTTGCAAATTTGTAGTAGGCTATATAGTCATAATTTCTTGCAGACAGGGTTGGCAAAAGACATTAACCCTTCTGTTGAAATGCAAATAAAGGATACAATCTGACTGAAATGACTTGTCTCCTGGGTTATTTGTTTCCCAGGTTTTTGTGATGGTAGTGGTATTTTTAACTTTTCAATGTGCCAGTGTTCTTGTTGATATCTCAGCATTTTGCAGAGGGAAGTGTCAAACAGAGCAGCATGGTCTCAATGTGGTAATTAGCGATGGAGGGCTGTAACTCTGCCTAACTCAAGGACACAGCACCCACAGTGCAACCAGCTCTCCTCTCCACCTTTACAAACGCCTCCATTGCTCTCCCTGAATATTGCCTGGGGTACATTGTTGTGAAATGGAGCTTAATTTTTTGATTTTTATCTGAATGCTCCATCAGTCCATATTGGATCTGTCTCCATGTAGGCACTGCTGCACAGAGGAAATGAGTGATACATTACAGTAGGCCATTTTATCCTTCACCACCACCCTCCTTGGGTCCCGTTTTGCCTTATATACATATTCAAAGCACGTCCAGTGTCTTTGAATGGGTCTGAAATGGCTTTTGAGGCTGAAAACAGAAAAGCTGAGGGAGATAATATAAGATTAATGTGAGGAAATTAATGCATTCTCATGAATCTGGTGAAAACTGCTCTCTCCAGGAAAGATGTGGTGAGATACAGTGTGCAGCACATACATCCATCTGAATTTGTCTCATTTTGCATCTGGTCCTTGGAGGACTGCTCTAATAGGACTGAGCATTTGGCTCTTTGAGCTCAATGTAGTCTGAGCAGAAGATGAGGCATGAGACGATGGATTAGCTGGATGTTCAGCTATACAAAAGAAAGCCTTGTCATCCTAGTAGTGAGCCACGGCTGGCAGGGACTTCACATCCTGCCAGAGATTGCAGTGGTACACAGTAAAAGTAGTAATTGGCTGCCCAGATGCTAGATAGCAGGGTGAAGGTGAAAAGAGAGGCAAACATGGTAAGTCAAAGCTATTATTCCAATCTCATTAGTCCCTTAACTCCAGTCCTGTGGAGTCAACTTGTACAGAGAGTGAAAGAAAATATGTCAACATGTTAATATTGAATTTGTTTTATCCAGTTCCACCAAAAAGGACCAAACTACCTAACTGTATATAAAGTAGTTCAAACCAGCTCCACCTCGACCAGCTACAACAGTAAAATGCAATCTAATAATGTCACATATAATATATAACTCACAGGGGACATTTTATTGCAGAACGAGTGATTTTAGTTTTGAAACTTTAAGTATATTTAGTATATTTAGGATTTTGAATGAAGGACTTTTACTTGTAAGAGAGTATTTTTACATTTTGCTGTATTGCTACTTTTAATTAAGTGAAGGATCTGAATACTTCTTCCACCACTGCTCACAGGCTTGTCACAGCGGACTCAGCACAGAGACACAATTTCTCATCATTGTGATATTGTCTCCAGATGACTCCATTTAAAATCTCAGTGTCTGCACTTGTGTTAAATGCTCTGCAGGCTGTGTGAAAATAATCAGAAGGTTAAGTGAATGCGCCTGATGTTTTGATCCATGCAATACTGCATTTGTAGGCTTAGAACAAAGTTGGAACAAAGTACATCTGAACAATGAAGAAAATATGGCTTTCTACAAATAAGCATTCAAACAACACAATTAGAGCGCGGTGTCCTTTGCAATGTAATGCCCCTGGAGCAATTTGCTGCTCAAGGGTACTTTGGCATTCATGGTGGCTAAGTAATAAAACCCAGTAAACAAGTTTACAGCAGCATAGTGCCTCCTGTTGAATTTAGGGATTAAGCCAACAGCTCTGTCAGTGGTCAGCCTCACTACTTCCACACCAAACCAGGGGGAGATAATTTAGCAAGACTCTGTAGATTGGAAGTGAGAAAATGAGTGCTCCAAAGTAAAGAATCCACCCATAATGAAGCTGTTTGTTATGTTATTATGTATTCCATAGCACTGAGCAGAGGGGAAAATCTCCTTGAACCCTCCTTAAGGTAAAGAGCTGGAAGAAAATTAAATACATGCATTAAATATGTATTCTGTCATTCATCCTAGATCATCAGTCTCACTGCAAAGCAATAAAGACAAAGCAATCTTCATTTCACCATGATGAGCCTAAATAATTGAAACAGTGGTTATTTGTATCAGTCTGGCCTTTACTTTCTGAACTGAACTGTGGGAAATGTGCTGTGACAGATACCTCACATCTCTTGTTAACTGATAGCACGGCAGAGCTATCTTTGTAACATCAATAATACAGCTAGAAACAGGTCTTCAAAGGCTTATTGGACTCATTAACTGTGATATTGGGATGTAATGGAAAATCTTGCACCAAGGTTGCTCTCTCATTCTTGTTTTTCCACACCTGCTGTGATATATTGGGTGACCCACATGAAAGTTTCCAAAGTCATTTCAAGATACACATGTTACTGTGTTTGAATATTATTTTGATGATGATTTCTTTATATGGATCTGTTCTTATATTATTCTTTCTTCCTGTTAAACAGAGCTTTAGATGGCATCCAGTATTTGAGTTGAGCCACTATACTGTTGCAGCTACTGCAGATAGCACCTCTAATAGTTTTTGTAAGTGCTTCTACTCTTACATACAGTACACTATGTCCAAGACCAGTGTGTCAATATGCTGCTGAAGACAGAGCAGTTTGAAAGGTTTTTCACTCCTCCGGCATTTGACCGTGCTGTGGCCATGTTCTCCTGCACCCTGACCTGAGCTGACAGCCCTGAAAAAAACCCAAAAAACAGCCGGACCAAGAGGTCATAACTTTAGTTTTGCTTTGTTGTGACAGCAGAGACAACCCGATGATGAGGAGACAAACCCAATAGATTGTTTCCCTCAGTGTTTTATAGCCTGAAACAAAGAACAACTCCACTAACTTAATAAAAGATTGGTATCACTTTACAATATAGTACAAACAATTGTGAGTAGTAACTAAAGAACGAGTAAGGAACTAATTAGGAACAACCTTATATTTAATGAATCATTAATAAGTAGTTCCTGTAAATCTCCAAATCGAGAACTAGATAACAGATAATGATGATTAACTAGAAAACAGACTGGGAGCTACAATATTAATGAAGCATTAGGTATTGATTAGTTCAGAAATATCTGTTAAACAGCATTAATTATGAACCAAACTAGTAACAACTCATTAACTACCAATTACCTAAACATTAGTTACTCTTTTTGTGCCTTTTCAAGTAAAGTGATACATCATACTGAATAGTTACTAAGTAGTTCCTCATTACTTCATGACTATCTGACAACATTACTCTTTTTGTGCCACGCAACGTTAAGTAAAGTATCATCCTACAAAACTAACAAGTAAGTACTGCCTGTTTACAGAGAATTCACAATTAGTTCCTTAATAACAAACCAGACTGTTGTTGTTGTATGTTACCAAAAGATTAATGCATTTTATGAAATTAAAACATTTAGCTTAAGGGAAAAAATAGCAGGGGTGTTTTTTCACATACAGTATTTTCATGAATGTGGCTATTGTTTAGCCAACTTCTAATAAATAATAAACTGATCACAAGAGGAAATGCATCATGACCTGTGTGGCTTACCACCTTGGCTAAACAATTTGTTTTCTGACTTACCTACCTATCTAGGTATATCTGTATATACATACACACACAAACAGGTGATGCATGTAAACACCCTCATGTACGCACATGTTGACCTCGTCTCAGCTGTATTTAAAGAGTCAGTTCACACAAATGACAAAAACATGTCATTTGCCATGCAGATAGTTTTGGTTTTATTTGTCCAGGTTTTGAGATACGTCTCTGAGTTTCTGTCTCCACAATAACACAATGGAGGTGAGTGGAATTGTGTTTGTGGTGTGCACAGCATTGAAAGATACCATTTTAATTGGCACTACTTTCTACTGAGGAAACAGTTCTGTCAGCACGTTGTGTGGGTTAGTCTAATTTGGATTTGAAATTATTCCCTTACATGTTTTATATTCTCATAGATTTATTGGAATAGAAATTCCGTATTTGCACATTTTAAATACAATAAATCCATGAGTGCTGATGAAGTTTCTGGAGTGCATTATGTCTTTGGCAACATTTATATGACAGACTGAGATTTATTCCTCTCATTTACTCTCATTTGACCATGGGCACTGATATTCGAAGAGATCCCGTGTGTTAATTATGAACACAGCCACAATGTGCCACTCCTGTATTTGTTGATGAAGGCATTTTCCTGGTATTGACTCCTACTAATACCCTGGATCTTGATGATAATGAGTAAAAATTGACTTTGGCACATATTGATTTCAGAGGCTTCATTTCACAATTGCAGATTCTTGAAAAAGCTGTGAGGCAGAGGAACAGATATAGAGGCCATTTAAAGCCCTGATAACACTTTTCTTACAATCAATAGAATTCCATTTACAAAACAAGTGGCACAGTTAATTTCCATACCATCTTGAGCTGTTCAGTCAACAAGATAAAATCAGCATATATAGTTATAATACCCCAAAAAGAATACCTGAACTTTACACAGAGGATTGCATGCACATTACTCCCCACAAATGATGTTCCTAAATTATGTTTCTGTGTAAAAAATAGTGTTGGCACAGTCACAGATGCAGAGCAATTAGTAACACTGATCATTATGACCATGTTTATTCATGTAATATTAATTATAAACCAAAGCCAGCAAACAGAAAGCAGGCAGAATATAGTTAAACTATCCAAATGCTGAAACATTAGCATGTGGTACAAAGTCACAGATTACTGTTAGCAGGGAACTAACACAGTTATTTATTTAAGAGCAGTTTCAGCTGTCTGACACTGTTCTTTCCATTTCTAATGATACACTCTTCCCACCATAAATGAAACAAGCAGCACTGCAGGGGACAAGACTCATTAAAGATGCAGAAATGTCTGCAGGCCAAACTATTTTTCCCCTTTGCAAATATTTTAGACAAATACAAACCCACTGCACCATTATTGGGACAACAAGAGTCTACGGAAACTTTATTCTTGGAATTTGTATGTTAATATAGTGTGGCAAAGCAGCCTTAATCTTAACAAGTACCTCCTTTTGTGTGCCCCAAAAATACGCAGGCCTACCAAAATTAAAATTGTTGAAACATTTTGATTACCTTATCTCGTCTGAAAGGTGACTCTTTTGAGTTTACTATCAGAATGTCAGAATTGGTCTAAATGATACTGAACCAAATTTACAGAGGCACAAAAATGGTAAAAATGTACATTTTTGTCCCCGCATTTTAAAGAAGACTTAGTCTACAGCCATGCTAACATGCTCACGATGTTACAATGCTAACATGCTGATGTTAAGCAGGTATAATTATGGCCATGTTTAACATCTTAGTTTTGCATGTTAGCATGCCAATATTTCCTAATTAGCACTAAACACAAAGTACGGCTGAGGCTGACGGGAATATCATTAGTATTGGACAAATTACATTTTTACTTGCGCTGAATGGAAAAGTCAGAGCATCAGTGATTAGAATTCATCCTGAGGAGGATATGACTGTGTGCAGCAAATTTCATGGCAATCCATTCACTAGTTGTTGTGATATGGCTTTGGACCAAAGTGATGGACTGACATGACCAACACTGCCATCCATCCATCCATGGCTAACATTCTGCTACATAATAAGTAAATGCTGTTGCAGTGATATATTGATCTTAAAATGTTTACACAGAGAAAATTGTGACATTTTGTGCTTTTAAACAAAGTAGCTATAGTTTGTCAAAGTTTAGTGAGGATTCAACTGGATGCCAATTAGCCCTCCTCCCAGCCTGTGTTCATGCCACTGCCTGTTAAGATCTTAGCTTATCTTAGCTTTAAGAGTGTAGGTTTGTTGTGTAGGTGTGGGCAAGTATGTGTTTTTATGCATTAAATGCATTAATTAAAAGTGATTTGTATGTAATAGTTTATTCAAAGGAAAAGATACATCCATATTAAATATTTCCCATGTGACAAAGAAAGTGGAATATTAGGGCTTAATAAGTGGAGCCATATTCTACCTGTTAGTTGTAAAAGGACTGACAGTAATATGGGTTGTGAACTTATGCGGAGCTATGGTCCACTGAAACTCTGTGGTTTTGGGCTGATGGAGTCAGTGGAGCAAATAGGAGGGTTGAGTCTGCCTGGCCATCAGCCTGACACCGCACATCAAAGCCTGTATGAATAATTGCCTAATGTCTGACACACACGCTGTCTTCCAGACAAGATCAGTGTTTTCTGCTTTTACCAGCATCACTTAATAATTAACAAATCACTTAACCAAAGAAATATCCACCTTTCACTGCACCACTTAAGAGTTGTTTTTCTCTGTGAATAATGCTGACACTGTAATTATTTTACTCAAAGTCAAAGGCCAAGTGTATCGAAAAACCCTTATTCTTCTTGGACCACACTGAAATAAACCTGTTGAATATTTCATTAGATAACAGACAGTTGTTTCCACTTGAGATCCTCTTGCTTTTTCATTTTATTCAGTATTTTGCATTTTGCAATGAACAGGTTGTCTTAAGAGTATTCTCATCATTGTGAATATTGTGCTTTACACGGTTTTGCTGTTCTTTGGACTTTGTGTTGTTTTATTGCTCTCTAAGACCATATAAACCCTGAGGTGTCTTCAGGTTTTAAGAAATGCAGAGCTTGTATTAGAAGGTTCTGAGTTTAGTTAATTAAAAAGGAAAGTATTCATCATACAAACTTGCTTTACTCTTGTCTGTTTTTATAATCTTTTGGGGTTAAATGTTACAAGACATGAATAAATGTGTGATTCTCAGCCTTAAAACTCACAAAAGGCTTTGTCCTTGTACAAATGCTTCTCATTATCTGAATATCACGCTTGGAACTGCCAGAACCCATTCTGTCATAACTCAAGAGGATTTTTGGGTAAATTGAGTATTCCAACAAAAAAAAAAATCTGAATTGGCCAATCTTAGCATATGTTATCTTCCATTGAAGAGACACACAGCAACATGCAAGCAGACACACACACACACACACACACACATCATGCCACCACCTTCATCCCCAACACTGCCAGAAAGTCTCTACAGAAAGTCTGTCGCGGTTGTGAATAATTTATTCTTCTCTCTCTCTGATCCAAATAACTGTGTGTTGTTTGATTAACCTGCTGATCTGATGGACTGAAGAGGAGTTCTCTGTCTGGTGTCTGTAAATACAGGTCTCAGGTCACTGCTTTGCACAGCATGGGCGTCTCAGCTTGCACATCCTGGTCACTCAGTGCCAGAAAGAACTCAGAGGGCAGCTGGGCACGAAGCCATAACCAAGCTTTTGTAGATTTTGTGTTTCTTCTACTAAGATTTTCATTTCATTGGGATTAAAATTGAATTATTGGGTCACTTATACAATACTATTTTAATTAATTTCTGCTCTTGTTTGGTTTTTAATCTGCAGAGTAAAGTGAAAATGTCCTCACTAGGAAGAGCTTGAACAGGGATTTAGCACTATCGTGGTGGCAGCTAAAACTCATAATTTCAATTCCAAATATGTGTGATGACTGATTGGCAAACATATATGTAGAAGCTTGTTTGAGTTCTAGATCTTGTAGACTAGTGTTGGGTAGTAATGCATTACTTAGTAATGTATGTGATTGCTTTTTTCACTAATGAGTAAGGGAATTCAGTAATAACAATACAATTACTAATTCCAGTAATGCTGCCTTCAGCATTATTATGGGAGGTCAGTTTGTTCGCTGTGTATGATGGAGGGTTCATAATAACCAACCACCAACCTCTGGGTCTGAATAGTGCCTTTGTGTCTTTTGATCATCATAGGTAGGCTATTACCAGAAACCATCACCCTTTGATCATAGCTATGGTTCCTTAAACATGGAGCAGCGATCGCTCCTGAATAATTTACTCTGCTGTTATCATATTAGTGATAAAACCAAACCAAGAAATGAGCCATGAGGCCTGTGTTAGAATTTCACAGATACAGTGGTGGGTATGCAGCTGAGAATCAAACCCAGGGCTCATTAGACTAATAAGTACTTGTATCGATGTGTGCTGAAGAAAGCAGGCAGAGCGGGTGTGTTGCTTTATTTAGTTCTGACTGTGGACAACCTTAACCTCTATCTATCTATCTATCTATCTATCTATCTATCTATCTATCTATCTATCTATCTATCTATTTATCTATCTATCTATCTATCTATAACAACATTATAGTGTGTTAAAAACCATTTATTAAAATGTGTATACACTGCTAAATCCTAAATGGGGGTTTGAGTTATTATACTTATTGCTCCTGCCAAAGCAGGATTAATGTGTGCATGAATTGATTACTCAGCCTGGGCAGGAAGGCCTGCCCAAAGCCAGTTGATTGACAGCTTGGCCCTTCAAGGAATAGCAAAAGCAATGCGGGAAAAGCAAAAGCAATAACGAAAAGGCAAAAGCAAAAGGGGAAAAGCCAAAGCAATAAGGGAAAGGCAAAAGTAAAAGGGGAAAAGCAAAAGCAATAACGAAAAGGCAAAAGCAAAAGAGGAATAACCAAAAGCAAAAGGGGAAAAGCAAAAGCAAATGGGGAAAAACAAAAGGGGAAAACAAAAGCAAAAGAGGAAAAGCAAAAGGAAAAAGAATTATTTGTCTTTATATATCCACATTTATTTATTATTTTTTTTATTTCTCTTTATATTTCCACATTTATTGTCTTATTCTTTCCTAGATTTATTCTTTTTTATGGAACTCCTATGACTCCATATCCTCCACGCATAATCTCCCATATACACTCTCTGTGTTGTTTTATCCACTGCCCAACAGTGGGAAGAGGACCAAACACATATTTCTTATTCAATAAAATGGCCCAGCAATAATCATATTTAATTAATATATTGTAAAATTGTTACATTTTATTCCAACTCCTTCAGGTTCAACTTCATGGTAATTTTGAAAATGTTGGGTTGGATTAAACTATGGGTCATTTACCACTGCACCTGAATTTAGTTCATAGGTACCTGTTATCACAACCTCAAAAATTACCATAGAGTTGAATCAACACATCTCCGTGTTCAAGGATAACCTCATCTAACATTGCATAATCTCACTCTGTCAACAAATCCTGCATGTTGCCCCTGGCTTTTGTAAGGGAAGACCAGTCAGTTGTACCCCACTTGAAATGTGTAAGAATTAACGAATAATAATGAACTTAAAATTACCCCCTCTTGAAGTACTAGTCTGACAACTTTGTTTGGTCTTCATTTTGTAAATTCTGTTACAAACATTTAACCAACTTATTTACAATTTCGGAATATCAAAATATTTTTTCCCAGATCACACTATTGAGAATACCTCTTTGTAAATACTGACATTTAGAGATGAGCAAAATTAACATGACAGTCAAGATTGTATTTGTACTAAAATTCAGATGGAGGTAACAATAGCTAAAAGGTTATAGATAGCGCACCGCAATCTCTGATGTGTGCTTAAACAAGCTTTGTGAGGTGTTTTGTTGCTGCTTAGTGGCCAAGAATTGTTCTGCTCATGTCCAGTAGTTTGTTGCTGTAGTTAGTTGGGACTCAAAAGGTGTATTTATGCATTCTAATTAAACCTTTACTTAATGAATAACAGCTCAAATATTTTTTAGAGTTAAAGAGTTTTAGGATCTACACTTGTAGCATTGGATTCGTGTTTCTCAATATTAAGACTGTATTTTAAATAAACCCATTGCTTCATGTAACAAAGTGGACATTTTTCACAATATCTGACCTTGTGGCACACAATGTAAAATTTAGTTAAGATGTTGGTCCACAGTGCCAGTCTTCTTGGTGATGGTACCTATCAGCACACTCAGCTAATGTCTGTTTTTAGACTGATATGGCCTGTTTACTGAGTACACATCTGGCATTGGTATGGAGGTTGGTGCTGTGGAACATTCCAGTTAATCCATTCACAGAATATATGGCATACTAAGAAGTTGGGACATACCTGGAAAAGAAAGTTGGCACACAGTAAAAGGATTTTCATACTTTTCAATACTTCTGGGAACGCTTCTTGAATGGAATCTGAACCTCCTTTGTAGATTTATTTATATAAATATAAATAACAAAATGAAAATGCCATGATAGGACTAGACTATTTTTAGATAGTAATTATATTTTTAAAGGGGTACTGCTATGATTTAGAATTGTACTTCCATAATGTTGGGGGACTTTGAGAGACACATTTAAAAAAGAATGGTCAAAATAGAAGCAGTAGAGCCAGAGATATCCTGATTTTTAGTCCCTACTATGAGTCAAGCTTCAAAAACTCCCACACTCCCATTTTGTAATGCAGGCTTCCTACTATAAAATTGTGGTCTTCAAGTCCAAGCTGAGATAACCATGGTTGATGGGGTCATTTTCTCAGAATTGACAAAACTCCTCCAGAACCACAAAAGATGTGTGTATGCGGGACACATTTGACACAATAAGATTTCATGAATAGTATGCATAAAGTAAATTATGACTAAATCTCCCTTTAAGGTTTAGAGATGGTTTAGAGAAGAAATAACAATGCTAAACTGTTTGAAAGATTTGCATAATTTAGAAATATTTTAGCAAGGTAAAGGTAGAGCAACAGTTGCATTCCCGTCCTTTCTCAGGCTACTAATTCAAGACTTAAAGGAAGGCTAAGTGTGATAAGAAAAAACATCACATGAAATCTGTCTTGAGGGTATTACACCATGGTCAAATCACCATGTATAACACGTTTCTAGTCTAGAACCTCATTTGCAAGTGGTCTAATTCTTATCTGAAAATGGTATCTCGGCCAACAAAATTCTTGCTTCTGTAATTGTATTTTGGTAGTGTAGAAAAACAGATTTGGCCAATTGTAGATTCAACTGGATCAAAATAAACTACACAAGGAGATATTTAATTTCTTAAAAGTGTAGTTAACTCTTTGGGGTTGACCGGGGCAATGGGATCTTTGATAGCATCCATTATGCTACAGACTAGACAGACAAAGAATGAGATGCACGTGTGTCGGTGGTAGTCATTTTCCAAACTGGAATATGAGTGGGCAGCACGAACATCTGGAGCAACAAAGTTTACAGCAGGACGTCTCTATTTGGTAAATATTACACCCATTACCTGCTTATTGTGTGACATAACGGTGGATTTAGTCTTTCAATCACATGCCGTATATAAAAAATTTTCTATATAAGCCTCTGTACGTGTGGGAAATAAAATGCAGACTGAAATGGAAAACCTCTGCTGTCAGGAAATAACAATGTAAAATGTTATTCTGCTGTCAGATTCAGGTTACTTTATTCCCTATCCCTGGGTAGATTTGGTAACTCACTGCTGGTCACTGCGTGCGCATGCGCCCAGGCTGTCTTCCAAACGACTGTATAGTATCTCCTTGCACCATTGGTTATTTGTATGCTGGAGTAAATTAAATGCCTAAAAGACTACGTGCTGTGCCTAGAGCAGATGACCGTATAAAGAATTCTGTCAGCTCATTGCAAAAGTAGAAAAAAAACGTTTTGAAACGTAATATTCAGAGCAGTCTGAAGCCTGAGCATTTTGATCACATGGATTACTGTTTACCTCATTATTTGAAACCTTGGCCATGTTTCATATGAACATACGACAATTCAACATTATCAGAAAATAAGGAAAAGCATTAAACAGGGAATGACAATAAAAATGCTCTGCATTATACTTTTAAACAGTGAAGACCACTTCACAACAATATACTGACAGAACAATAATAAATAAAAAAAACCTGCAATAAATTAATTAAAATTGGTTCAATCTTAACACAGCAACAATAGTGTTGACACCACAAAAAGGCCTAGTAGATAGATAGATAGATGTACTTTATTGATCCCGTGAGGAAAATTGTTTTGTTACAGCAGCAGCACAATCAACAATACAATAAGAATAACCATAGCACAAATAAAAAGCACAATTCTGCAGAATATCAATAGAGAAGAAATAAAAATATAAATATAAAATAAAGAGCAGAATTGCAGATCTGCAGAAGAAAACTCTAAATACAATATAATAAGAGGAAATAAAAGTAAAAGAAAATAAATAAGAAAAAAGCAATAAGAACAGGTGTGCAAAATGGCAGTAAATAATATATACAATATATTTATGATATAAACAGTATGTACAGATGATGCAATAGTGTGTTCATCGGTCACACAGAGGTGAGCTGTTGTACAGAGTTAAGGTGAAAGGTAGGAATGATTTCCTAAAACGTTCTTTACGACAGCGGAGCTGAAGGAGTCTGTTGGAACATGAGCTCTGCTGTCTTTGTAGTGTGTCATGGAGTGGGTGGGATGGATTGTCCATGATGCAGAGCAGTTTGTTCAGTGACCTCCTGCTCCTCACTGACTCAAACGTCTCCAGGTTTTGTCCAATGATAGTTCCAGCCTTGTGAATTAGTTTATCGATCCTGCCGTCATCTCTGGCACTGATGCTGCTTCCCCAGCAGACCACAGCACAGTAGATGGCACTCGCGACCACAGACTGGTAGAAGATCTCCAGCATCTTGTTGCATACATTCTGATCTGAGCTTCCTCAGAAAAGTCTGCTCATCCCCAGCTCACACAGAGTTGAGGTTGGTCCTCCAGTCCAGTCTATTGTTCAAGTGGACACCCAAGTAATAGAGCAGCAGCAAGATTACCCAGATATTCCCTTATTAAATAATCTGTTAGGCTACTATGCATAAAAATTAAATAAAATGACAGCAACACAGCAAAGAGGGGAACAGTTAAACAAAAATGTAAATTTCAGAAATTAAAAACACAATAGTACAATAACAATAACATGCATGCACGCAGTAAAAGAGTGTCCCAGAACAGGCTGGGCTGATACAGACTCAAGACAGCAGTGAGGCTGCCTGAAAATGCAGGAGGATTCTCAATACCCAGTAAACAGACTTCCACAATCAACCTCACTCTCTCTGGACTGTTTGCTGGAAACGCTAGTCATTTGTAAGAGACGTTGACTTGTCACAGCTTAGGAGTTCGCTCATAGCGGCTTTCTGGCAGACCCAGGAGAGAGTAGTGAGAGAGAGCACACGTGATCAGTGTCAAAGCGCTGGTACTTACAAAGCATGTGAAACATTGTCCAGCCTCACGAAGTGAATTAAAGAATGTAAACAGTTACTGTAGAGAATATAATTTAAGCAGGACACTGCCCGTTTATGTACATGTACCTGATATTGTGGTGGAGATGGTGGTATCAACAGAGTGGTCACCTGCTAATACCACCATCTCCACCACAACATCTGACATCCACAACTGAACAATAAATCAAATCAAAATCAAAAAGTACGCCTTAAGCATCTACATCAAGACTGCTGTTAACCCCTTGCATCAAGTATAAACTTAGCTTCACCTGGGATGCAGGTAAGGCTGGTATGCCTATTTGTAGATTGTGATTTAAAAAAGCCATGTTACTAGGTTCTGTAAGTTCTGAAATGTTGATCCCCACTGGCTTTAAACGTGTTGCCACTGCTGCTAAGGCCTAACCAGCAGGGTTAAGGGGTCAGTATGCTTCAAATTAAGTGCTTGTCAGATCATCAAACAGCATCTGGGACCCCCAGACTGTAACTTCTCAACATAACCATTTGATTTTAACTCCAGCTTCACCTGAACGTTAGAGTGCATTTTTGCACAAAACAAGGACTGTGAATATTGTCTACAATCTTTTACAGTGCACTTGAGGGAGAGATCTCTTCATGGCAAGTATGGACGGGAGGAATGAGATCAGAAGGTCTGCGAGCGAATTAGAAGAGTGTAAAAGGCAGGTATATCACTTCCTTGTTATGGGTTCCCAGAATAAGAGGTGTAGATGTAGATGTAGAAAGCACCTAGCCTAAACAGAAGGAGAGAACAAAGAGGTCCCGTACTGTGCCTGGTACTTCCAAAGCATCATCAGCCAATCAATCATCATTATCAGATAATTGATCCAAGTTGCTATACAACAAAGCCACAATGAAACATACTGTATGCCATTAGAGATAGAAAACATTGCTGCAAGAGGAGAGAACATTTTCTGCTATTATTTGCAAACTACATGTGAGTATAGTCCAAGCGCATTTTAAAAATTGATCTAGTCATTGATTTAAGGACTGTTTTCATTTTTCCATAGAAGAAATAAGGATTTTCCTTGGCATGGTTAGGCTTATGTCTATTACGCTTAAAGGTTTTTGGACTTATTGGACTTGCAATGCAAAAGGGAGCAGGGTTGCAGAGGTCAAAGGTATTAATTAGCCTATACACTGCACAGGTTTTCCTCTCTTGACAACAGGACAGGTGTTGCACATCTTCCAGCCATTCATTTCAACCACACTTGTGGCGGTCTCATCCACATGACAGACTTCAACACAATACCAGAGCAGAAAGCTGCTGTTTCCCCATTGATTTGTGTTTCCTCTTACCTTAACTCAGACATAGCTCTAACTCCAATTGTGATCCATAACAATAATGCAACATTTACCTAAATTAAGCCCTAACCTCAACCACGAAGGGCAGCAATACGGTAAACAGTATATGAAGGGGAAACAGATTTCGACACACAGTCTTATATCCATGCTACTGCTGTGGTCACATACTAATTTTGCAGCACTTTCCATTGCTGGAATATAAACTGGCAGGAAATACTTTGCTGTTTTACAGAGCTATGGTAGATTTCCTATGAATTACACACGCTTTTCTTAACCCTTATGTTTGTTTGAAATGACTGTACTTCCTCATTGTTTGGGGTCCCCTTGCTGTAAAATGATAAAAGTCAGTCCTCCAACCCATATGACCACATACGTTTTTTTGTTCCTAACCTCTAATACGACCCACAGGAATGTTTCCTAAATTAGTGCCCCTACCAATGTCAGGAAATATGACTCCCAAAATGACATATACAGTATATTGGCATACCGGACCTTTGTCGTCATGGTAACAATAATAAATACGTGGTTAACGTTGTGAAGCGGTCGCAGTTTGGTTGGGCAGCAAAACTACTTGGTTCGGTTTAGGACAAGATCATGGTTTGGGTTAAAATAAGTCAATTTGTAATTTAAGTGATGTGACGTGACTTACGTCTTATGAGTAAAGGTTGACTTTTGGTTTCACACGAGACATGAACAGCAGTCTCTGGGTGAAAGGCCTGTGTCTGATCCATCCATTCTGACCTCCTCCCTATGCAGACTTTGTCACTTTTTATACTACCTCACTGGACTTCCGCCTTTGCTCCCGTCACAATTACTATGGCCACTAGAGGTCACCACACATACAAATGTAAATATGGGCCATAATAAGCTGATGCAAAGACGACCTATATGAATGTATTTTAGGGGAGGATGGTCTCAAGAAAACACACGGACATTTAGCTATAAATAAATATCCTCATTTAGCAGCAAGAAGTTGTCTTATAACTGAATACATGAAGGATTAATAAGGTGAAACAGTAACGGTTATATGATAAAGAAAATAAACAAACAGAGGAATAACAGAAATAAATGACAAACCTTACTCAGTGGCAATAGTGAGGTGGAGTATGTGATTTGGTTATTAAAACCAAAATGGCAATGCTAACGTAACGCTAGGGCAACCAACTTCTCTAAAGGGAATTTATTTTTTTTGACATCAACTCTTATCACAGTAGCCGATGAGTTTTGTCTACCTGACAATTCTTCCAAAGTTGTTGTGCGGTGGCACAGCAGGAGGTGAAGGCCTGTCTGCCTGTGACGGATCCGTGGTTCAGGAGCCCAGCTGCAGGTTACGCTCCGAGGTGACTGAAAGCAGTTGGTCACCGAGTGGATGAGGTCTCCTAGCCAGTCTAGCAGTCTTGTTTCAGGGTGTCAAGTAGGATTGAGACCCCAGAACATTGCCTCCAATAAGCAACATAAACAGGACTCTAGAATCCCAATGAACACCATGGACTGTCTGATAGACTGAAAAAATGATTGCTTTTTATTACATGATGCGATTGTAATCAGTAACCTGTCTGCTTAAAAATGAAGCATTAAGAAGTTCGGCAACATCTGCTGAGGACAGCGAGAGAGACTGACTCAGAGAGCAGGCCGTTGCTGGCCAGATTGGAGCTCAGGGAAGCCTACGCTCTCCCTGCTAACAGCAGAGGAGGATAATCAAGGATTTCTTGGACTTTGTACTGAGTTGGGATTTCCTTTGAGGACCCTTTCTCTGTAGCAGGTGGACAGTGGACGTTTTGCAAAGGCCTTGCTAAGCCTCCCCTCTCCTAAAACCAGATAAGTTAGGGTTAGTTAGTTTAAGGTTTAGAAATAGAGATCATTTTGATTATTATTGTAATTGATTGATTTTTGATTTATGAAAGCTGTTGCTATAACTCTGATAATATTCCTGCAATAAACTTAACAAGAAAAAGTAAAGTCAATTGTTCTTGTGTTCCTTTAATATAAGCTTCTCCTGATTGTAAAACATTAAGTAACTGGGTGCTCAACAACTATAAGGTTCTGAAAGGTTATTTTCATTTATTGTCCACTATAATATTATAAAACAGATCCTTAGGGCTTAAGTTCCGAGCCTTTAAAACCCAACCTAGCAATTTACCAAGTGCTCAGAAGAGGAAAGCTGCCATTAACGGGCGTGTCTGGTGATTTAATCTGAGGGGGGACCACAAACATGGAAGGTTTTCTTGCAGGGATATCAATAATATAACCAGTGTACCTATATCAAAATATTTATTCTCTGAAAATAGGCATAGAGGTATTTTAAACCTTTTATTCTGTTGATGGGTAGAAGTAACAAAACATTCAGAGACTTTATCTTTGTTTGAACAAAATGACTTACAAGGTATCTGTCACAGGACCAGCCTACAGTCCTAGCAGTCACCACACTCATTGAAGATGCAACTCACGTGCTACAGAGATGGAATCTGGGAATCGTAGTCCAATAGCAAGCAAAGGTAACAGGATGTAGTAAACCATCAACTTCATTTCCCAAATTCCCACTTAGTTTAGTATATGCAACGGTTCAGACCACTGAACAGGATACATAACCTTCAAAAAGTGTTCACTGGCACAGTTCGAGGGAAAGTTAAAGTTGACAGGAAAAACAACTCCAGTTGAGTCCTTGTTGCTGAATGTTGAATAAAATGTATCTGGCTACACTAAATTCTTCAGCTAGCATTGAGTAGCTCTGCTGGCCAGATGAAACTTCACAAGGAAAATACTACAAAATCGCGAGGCTTCGTGGTACAAAAATATAAAAAGTTAAAATGAAATACCTTTTCAGTTTAACACTGAGGCACTGAGAGGCTTGCTAGTTGCTTGAGCTCACATTGAGAACCAGCCTGAAAGATGGAGGTCAGTCAGGCTGGTTTTACCAACTAGTCAAAACAGGCAGAATTTTGGGATTTCATGATGTGCATGTTTACTGACTAAAAAACAAAAACAAAAAAAAAACAAATTTTCCTGACCAATGAATTTAATTCGCTAAGGTTATCACGCAACCGTTATTCAAGACATAAATGACAGTGCCTATATAAACATTCAGAAAAACACATGGTTTTTAACCAAAACCTATTTCAGCAAACCATTCAACTAGTTACATGATATTTCTAATTACTATCAAAACTACAATTTTATTTTAGTGGGGGTTGGAGAACAACACACATCGAGGGAGTGTGACGTCACTCTCTGATCAGGGAAACATTAAAAACATCAGTATTTGGTTCATTCTGAGGGTGACGAGTGTTTGTCTAAATCCTGTCCAGACCTTCCTGCCACAACAGATCCGACATCCTAAATGGATATTATACAAAATACTATGCAACACTATCAGCAAAAACCATCAAAAGAAAGCTGTGAGGGAGGTAATATTTTATTATTGCAGAGTTATTCATCTCTAAAACGTCTCATTTCTCAATTGCTTTATTAATTTTAATGCAGACATATAGAGTACTGTAAGCTGTGTAAAGGTAAATAATACTGGACCATAAAATGTGCATGACAGAGAGTGCCATTTGTTTTTGAGTCAATAATAAATAAATATTAAGGCATTTTATGTTCCATATCTTATATCTAATAATCTAATATCTAAATATCTAATAATAACCAGGATAAGACTTATAATACAGTATGTCAGTATGTCTCCCTGTCCCTCCCCTCCAGCCACATTCCCTATTCCCCAGGCCTCTTCATTGCCATTTTCCATCCATTCACCAGTTGCCCTCGGCCTTTCCCTCCTTTCCCCATCACCTGACTGCCCCATCAATCTACACACCTGTTCCCACTTCCCTCAGCTGCTCTACAGTTGCCTGACCTTCCCCACCCACCTCCTCACCTGCATCTCATTCCCTCATCAGCCTCTCAGAACATATACAAGTGCACTTTCATTGTTCCTCTGTCAGTTCGTTCTAGTTACTATTTTGCCTTGTGTTTTTGAATTTAACTAAAATATCATTAAATTATTTGGAGTTTGATCTGGTTTTGGTCTGAATTCTGATTGTACGTATGCTCCATATATAGTGCCCTCAAATTTCCACAATGGAATGAAAAAATGGATTGTCAGTGCAACAATTGCCGTTTTTGGATCAAACTGTTCTGGGGACTCCCTGAGAGGAACTGCCCACCCCTCCCCAGAGAACTACATACCTTCAAGGGCTTTTTTTCTGTTTGCATTCACACTGCCAATAGGAACACTGAAGTGATGTAAGCTGGCCAGTGGTTGGTATAGCAACGTCACTCACAATGTCATCATATTTGTCCGTGTTTTGGTAAATTTTTTTAAGGATACCGTTACGAGCTGTTTGGACCAATCACCATACATTTGTCACTCAAGGTTCCTCTTGTGCTGGGAGAGTCCCTACTCTGAAGTAGGAGCAAAAAAAGTCCCTCAAAATGGCGTTCTAATTGTTCCCAGTTCTTGCAGGGCAAACATAATGAAAAAAGGAGGGGTCCTCCAAGTGCTCTTAGAACTATGAAAAAGTTCCTCCAGTCTGAAAACGCCTAATGTCACAATGCAATGATCCGCATCTTGTAGATGGGAAAATTACTGATGTGCAACTCTACACCTATCAGTGACAACTAAGGGCGATTTCACACCTATAGTTCGTTGGCACTGGTCTGAATCAGTTGATGGGTTTGTAAACTTGGAGTGTTTTCCCCTTGGTTTGGTTTCTTTTCACAGAAAAAAATCCAACCGAACCAAAATGCATCAATACAAACCATGTGAGAATGTTGACTCCGCTTATTGGTCAGATGTGTCTGGGGCGGGAGCAAGAAAGTACATACAGGAAGGTCCTGTGTTCTAGACTAGTGCATATTTCTGTGAGAGAAACATTGCTGCTACTAACAGTTTGCGTGCTCTGCCACATCCCAGAATGAAAAGCACATCTGGCTACAGGAGCCGTTTAGCTCAAACTTGAGTACACTTGGTAGTTGGGTCAGATCATGTTCCCATCAGAAATGAACTGCTCCAGAGTTTGTTTGGGACCGGACTAAGACCATCTCCCCTCAAGGGTTTTGGTGTGGTTGTTTTGGTTCACACCCAAGCACGCTTACTGTGTTCACACATGCCCAAACGAATCGCACCAAGGGATAAAACGAACCACAGTCCGATTTAACCAGACTAAAAAGCGCAGGTGTGAAAACACCCTAAGTGTGTAAGGAGTAGTGAATCAGTGAGTGTTTTCAGACAAAGCCTGAATATGGTGATTGGACAACTCTGTGTACGTCTGCTGCGAAGTAGCCTTTTTAAATATTAAAAAAGCAGACTGTTATCCAACTTAAAAAGGAGTATAATGACTGGAATTTATTAGCAGATACTAATGCAACATTTCCGATGAAAGCAGAGAAATTATACTCTAACTAAAACATGCTAGGGTTTGGATGTTAATTCCATAATTCTCAACCATAACCATTTTAAGCACTGCCCCATTAGTCTGAGTTTGGTTTATGATAATGGATATGCAATGACCAAAATATAAAGGATTCCATTACTACATTGTTGCCACCAGTAGTCTGGTGGCAACAATGTAGTAATGTTGGTACTTAATGTTTTTGCCATGGTTTTACTATATTTTGGAAGGTGTATAATTCAGTAATTATACACCCTCCAAAATATAGTAAAACCATGGCAAAAACATTAAGTACCAACATTACTACATGGTTTATGTTCACATGCAACGTTTTTCCTATCCAAGAAGTGTTATGTACAGGGCCGTTTCTGAACATTTGGAGGCCCTCACAAACCCGAAGCACCACCACCCCTCTGGCTACAGCCTCAAGGCCCCCCGTCATTTTAACATCCCTGAATGAAAATTAGTGACTACGCATACTTTGAGCTTTTCCCTTAAAAAGCAAATGCCCCACATATAATGCATATAGGGAAAAACAACCCTATTTATGTGTGACTGCAGTCGTATGGTAGGCGTGAAGGACTTTGACACTGTAGACTGGGGTTTATGTTCTGCATCCCACATATGGTTAGTTTCAAGCTACTAAAACACTGTGGTTAAGGTCAAGGTAAGATCATGGTTTCGAGCAGGTTAGGGAAAGATCATATTTCTTGTTAAATCTTGAAAAACTTCACAAACAATGGATTGTGGTGGCTGATAGCACCATGAATTGCACATCACTTGCAACCTTCTATCTGCCCTTGATCACTGGAAAGTCTGGGTGTGACATTATAAATGCGCTTCAGTTACCACCAACTCTCTGAAGATGCTAACAATTTTTACTGTAATTGCATGTGATTATTAACGCTGCCTTTTGTGAATTGGTAGTTTTTTTGCAATGAGGCTCATTTGCATAGAAAGGGGCCAATTTTGCGGCAAGTGTATGCATATTCTACCTAATTTAAATACGTGCAAGTAGCACCAAGACACTATTTGCTTGGCAGCGCAGTTAGGGGTGCCTTTCACCCTTTGTGGGTGCTTTGAAAATTACATGGTTATTTTTGTCTTATCTTGTGCAGATTGAGCGGCCGCATAATCCTTTTGTGAATTTGCCTGTCACATTCTGTTTCATGTAACCGTTGACTTTTTTGATATTTAACCATGACCACAATCTTTCCCTAATCTTAACCAAGAGCTTTGAGTTTCTTAAATGTGACCATAAAAGTAAGTTTAGGTATCATAGGGTAACATTTACATTACCTCAATTAACACCTGTGACATGATCAGGATAAATAATAAATACATATCATACTTATATAATACTTTTTCCAAATATAGTTATACTCTATAGTCACAACTGTAAACATTTTACTAGACATTATATATACACACACACACACTGTCACTGTACACAGAGCTGAGGGAGGAGAGGAAAGGGGAAGGAGGGGACAGACGGTATGCACCACATCTGACGTCAGAATCTTGCTACAAAGATAAGCCGTGAGGTTTAATATGAAGTACAATGTTCGTCCTTTTAAGAAGAGTGATCGAGCTTCAGGTGGCTTGCGTCGGTGGACCAACTGCTGAACTCCTGAAGGGTAACAGAACAGAAAAGACCGCTTTGCAAGATAGGCTACACCTACCTCATTTCCTGCACAAAGTTAGCAGTCCATAGGGCAGAGCACAAACTATGAGGGAAGCGACTGAGACCTACGATGCAGCGTTGTGCGTAATGAAGGGCAGTTTGTTATAATTTGTCTGCGGTCGAATGAACGCAGAAATAAAAAATGGGAATGGCAAGTGAGGATCTGCTCGTGACACTCCAGATACTACCTGGTTTCTTTTCAAACTGTCTGTTCCTTGCCCTGTACGACTCCGTGGTGCTCGTGAAGCGCGTTGTGTCGCTGCTCAGCTGCTCGAGGACCGCTGGCTCCGGAGAGTGGCGCCGTATGCTGACCTCAGCGGGGCTCCGCTCCATATGGAATAGCTTCCTTCTAGACGCCTATAAGCAGGTAAAGTCGCCGATGAACCCGTATTTATTTAATGGGGATTACAGTGCTTTGAGTTAAGCCATCCTTTGACGCATGGTCACAAAATGTACGCCGCTTAAGTTAGCTTCCGATTAGGCAGTTAAGGGGAAAGCTAAGGGAAATTTAACTTACAGTGCTGAGCGACTGATCCTTCTTCTTCTTGAGGTTTTATGGCGGTTAACAAACAACGTTATGGTGCATTACCGCCACCAACTGGTATGGAGTGTGGATCTTGATCTAACTATACTCCCAATTACAAAATAAATAGATAATACAAAATAAAAATAATTAAAACAAATTAAAAAAAACAACTACATTCTCTCTATTAAGTTTGTTCTTCTAAGATATTGAAACAAAAATAGATAGCACACCTTCCTGTATTATGTTTCAAATAATGTACTGTTTAACGCTGTGTGCCCAAATCGTAGCCTGGATATTATCCTCTCTTCTCTCCGATTTCTCCCTGTATCTCTCATCATGCCTACTTTCCTTTGAATTCTGTAGGACCACCTTCCTGTTCTCTCTTCTTCCCACTCCTTTTGCCACCTTTCTTTCAACATTGTGATGTCAATGTGATTAGTTTGTGTGGCTTCTTTTGCATATTTGTCTGCTATTTCGTTTTCTTTGATTCCTATATGTGCTGGTCCCTTCATTTGAATTCTATATAGTGTTTGCTGTATCTCTATTCAAACATCCTGTCTGCTGTCTGAATGGCTGTTCTTCAGGCTGGTTAATGACGAGCATATTACTGCTCTCAAAGGTCTCACATCTTCCACCCATTGTAATCATCACTAATAATTACATTACAATAATCACTAATATCATCAGAGCTATGAATTTTAACAAAAGTTTGTGCCAACATCTCTGCTTTCTCCTCATCTGTCACAGCTGTAGTTCCATTGTTAATTAAGACTGGATATCCATACTCTCTTTTAATCCCGTTCATTCTTTTTATCATTCCCCATATTTTAGTAATTTCTGTTTCTCTTTTTAACATTTGAAATGCTTTATTTCGTGATTATACTGCATTTTCACATTCCTTCATCCACCATGGTACAATTTTCTTTTTATGCCTACCTCCCTTCCTTTGAATTGCTTGCTTTGCGGCCCTTATAATGACAAATCAGAATCACAAACAGAAAGATTAAATTCATCAACATCTTGATTAACATCAACTTTTTGCATTTCTTGATCACTAACCTGCTTAAACTTTTCCCAATCAGCATTGCTGAAAAGCCATCTATCTATTCCTCCCGTATTGTACTCTTCTAAGCTTAAGCCTACTTAAGTTAGTATAGGATAGTGGTCACTTCCTATTGTTTTTTCTCATACAATTTCCCAAGTGCAAATACCTGACACTGTTTCTGATACTAAAGTAAGATCTGTGGCTGATTCTGTACCATTTCTAACATCTACTCTTGTACCATTTCCATCGTTGAGGCATGCTAGATTTTTAATTTCCATTAGCTCTTCAATTACCTCCCCATTTCCATCATTATAGCTATCCCATACTGTACTATGTGCATTAAAATCTCCACAACAAATAACTTTTCCTTCTAGATTCACAGCTAGTTCCTCCAGTGATTCTAATGAAAGCTTCTTGCAGGGATTGTAAAAGTTAACTATTTTGATAATACCATCTTTTGTCCAAACTTCAATTACTATCATTTCCCACTCTTTCCCTTTCTTCAATACTCTATATTGCATTTCTTGCTTCACAAATATCATACAACCGCCTCCATTTCCCTCCACTCTATCTCTACGTATACTATCATAGCCTTTAATTACAAAATCTAATGTTGGTTTAAGCCATGTTTCTTGAATACATACAATTTCTGGTTTGTTTCTGAGACCTTTAATAAATCCTTTACATTCCTGACCATTTGCTATTAAACTCCTTGCGTTCCACTGAAGAATAATCATTAGGTCCTTTCTCCAAGAGCACCCGATTTTCCCTCTACCTTAAGCCTTTTGTTGATTTGTTCCCAGGATATATCTTTCATAGCCAAG
>LKNJ01001180.1:1905-105264 GCA_002120245.1 Maccullochella peelii
ATACATACATACGTATATACATACATACGTATATACATACATACGTATATACATACATACATACATACATACATACATACATACATATCTATATATGTACATGGATAGCTCAGTAGGCAACACCGCTGACTTTGGGCACTTAGGGCACCTGTATGGGGGTCCTTAGGACAAAGCCAGGGCAACCTGACCTGATGAGAAGTGGACTGGACAGGATCTTAGCTAGATAGTTTTCTTATGGGTTTATGTTAAAAACAATTGGCCAGAAAAAATCTGATTTTTTTGAAACTCAAATAGATATCTGCCTCAAAAATCCAGTATCAGTTGTGCTATAATTGATTGATTCTACTAGTGTGGTGTAATACCATAAGGAATCACCAGAAGACAGCAACTGAAATCCCTTTTAGCTATCTTAATACAGTAGTAGTTTAAATAATCCGATTCTCACCTGTGGTTTGGGATGACAGTCAAACAGTCACCAGTCTGGGCGTCCCAAACCCGAATCTGTCCTGCCAAGCAACAGCTAGCCAGCAGCATCCCATCACTGGCCAAACACTCGATGTCCTGCAAGACAGAAAGACAGCAAAATTTACAAATAGGCTTTCATTTTCAAGTGTCATTAACTGGCACAGTGAACTCCTGTTTTTGTTATTCCAACTTGACACTGTAATCTGACTCCTCTGGTGAATTACACACATGTACACTACAGTAAGTGTGCCTCAAAGTAATAACAAACAGAACAATTTCATAATTACAGTATGTGTAACATGGCAACTGAGCTCATTAACGCTGGCTCATTTAAGAGCAGGTGTCAGTGTTTTTCTTGCATCTTAACAGACACTAGTATTAGATACTGAATTGCTGTTTTTCTCCTCTACAGTGTTGCTGCATAGAGTGTACACATTGTATCTAATGCTTTTTTTAAAGTCATCTAGGTGCGTGTGTCTTCTTTATCGGAGTCCATTCTCACCATACTGTGGCCCCTCAGCAGCAGTGGGGAGATCTCGCTGATGGGTGGTGAGTAACCGTAATCATCACAGGGCAGGTCCCCTCGGCGCCGGCGCCCGTGAGCGACACCGTTCTGGCCGTAGTTACGCGGGCAAAGAACCCGGTAGAGACAGAAGAGCAGCAGAACCAGCAGGACGCCCGCTGCCAGGCCCAGAGCTGCCACCCTGGATGGAAGGAGGGACAAATAAAGAATGTTTTGTTTGTTTTTTGTAATCAGCTTAATACTACTGTTTTCTGCAGCATCACTATGGTCAACATTTACACAATTACACAAATTCACACTGGACCTGCCCTGTACAACCACAGCCTTCTAGTGGCCACATTTTTATATTTGTTCCTTTAATTATTTAAAATGTGCCACACATTATCAAATTTTCAGTTCCTCACTCTCTCACTTTAATTTTTTTATATTAGTCCTGACCTTGTGTTTCTTAAACATGCATAAGCCTCTAAAGTCATATTAGCTTTCACTTTAGGAAGCTTTCAGATAGATAATGGACACTTTTAAAGCTGGAGTGCGGGACTTTCACATGTAAATTAGCTGCTGTTACATTCAAGCCATTGCCAGAGTTCACACACTGCTGATTAAGCCTATCACCGTATACCAGAGTTTTTAAATCTGGCGTACTGGTAGTAAAACCACAGCCATGTAGAGAGTGAGTCACATCAATGGAAGTTCAAAATGCTTGATCGTCACATGACTTAGGGTTTCTGCCTGCTCTACTACCTGCTGTGGAATGTGGCATAACTGTGATGGTGAAACCTGCCACAGGAGTGTGACCTACTCTGCCTGAAATACCAGTCTTTTAAAACCCCGTCTGCTGCCCTGTAAAACTCAAACTCCCTTTTTCACACCAAAGCTACAAGTACATACCGAATTTAGAGGCATGAGGAATGTTAAACAAAAGCCATAAGATGGAGAGTTTTTTGGGGGCTTTTGTTAGACAGTAGACAGCACAGAGGAAATGAAGGGAAGGAAGAGACATGAAATAACATGGTCAGACTCAAACTGGACATGCTAGTGTCACCAAACCTAAATTGATTAACAGAAAGGCTACTGGTCAATATCTCCTGAAGCAGACAGAATGAGAATTTTATTATATGAACCGCCTAGTGTTTGAAATAGGTCATATTCATAATATGATCTGGTGAGTATGGAACATTTGACTGTAAAAGAACTGCCTGAACAACTCAATGCTCCATTGTTTTTGAATCAGTAGAAAAGACAATGGAGCCTTGTGTCTCTCACTGTGTTGCAACCTGCTCTGAATCCGGTTGTGACAGCATGTTCACCATTATCACACTGGCCTTCTCTCTGTCTCAGGGTCATCTAAACAAGCTGTAAACTCAGCTGTTGCTTCCCCGCTGTGAAGGTCATGACCCTGACCCACCTTCAGCCTTTGTATCTACTGTCCAAAGATGAAGCGAAGAACTCAGCCTTCAGCTTAGCAGTCAGGGGTGACAACACACTGCCTTACACAACACAGCACAGTGAAAACTACACTCCATACACTTTCTTGTTGGCATTATAACCGTGTTTTGTCAGGTTTTTAAAGTTCTGTCTCCTTTCCCCTCACCAACAACATCATTCTGAAGTCATTTATCTGACAACTGAATTTCCCTCTGTGATAAATAGAGCAAGGTCTTCCCATTTGGTTCACACGCTTCCCAACAGATATGCCATTCGCAGATCACTGGTATCTTTAAAGCAACCAGTCAGTCGGGCTGCTCCAGTCAGGGAGAGACAATACTTGACGAAGGCTCAGAAAACAAGTTACCTTCCTTTTCTTTGCTGTTTCTTTATCTCTATTTTTGCCTCAGATAAGGTAACAATAAGTCCAGTGATACTCGACACAGTGAACGTCATGCATCACAAGTCAAAGAGGTAGCTTCTGCTGTATCTCCTGCCCAGAGTTGGCCTTAAATCTGTGTTACATATGAGTGTGAGAGCTCTACATGACCTTGACCACAGACCACTTGGAGTCTATCCTACTTTACTGCTCTACCTCCAGATGAAGACTACTGCAAAATAACTTAAGCAAAGGTTTCAATGTCCACTGTGCAATCAGTTCAATGACACCCTGGTTGACCCAAGGCCAAGGACCTTTAAGTGCTGTGGCCCCTGCTAACACTAGTCTGCGTCTGAGTGTTTGTTCTTTGCCCCTTTAACCAGGTGCACATTTCCAAACTAAAATGTTTTGCCAAATTGATCAATTTATGGCAGTCTAAAAAAAAATCAGCAGTTAGACCAGGTTGTAGAGATATGCTGTCATTTCAACATTGTTTTGAACAGTGTGTAAAAAAAAAAGCCTGATTACAATGTGGTTCAATGTTGTAAAACAATGAAAAGGGTTTTATAGGCACTGTGCAAACTATATAAAGTCAAAATGACTTCATGTAACTATCACAACAGATGCAGTGATAAATAATTGCAAGGTGTAATATTTGAGTCGAGTCTACATTTTGGAAGAATGAAAGTCACATTCTGCACTTTAAATAAATAAAACTGATTGATTGACGTGCAGAAAAAAACCCAGCAGCCCAAGACACCAACAGTAATGCCTTAGTAATAGGACACTACAGTGTGACATTTTTTCACCCTTTTTGGATGGGAGCATTTTGACAGTTGTTGCAGTAGCTCTTGCTGTAGAAACTGACTTATTTATCTCACTTTCTGTTTTAGTCAAACTTTGGATTTAGTTATTATGGATATATGATGCACCGCTATGACTGATGATCTTTCATTTCGTCCCACCCCACTGCTGTTAAGAGTGTTACTCATGTTATCCTGAAAGAAACAATAACCAGGTTACTCAAGTGTACGTCAACACCCAGACTTGGAGGCCTGTTCTGTGTTTAAATTCATGTGGAAAGACGTGTATGTGTGTCTTAGTACTAACTTGTAGAGGGTGAGGTCTGTCTGTAGATCTGGAACTTTGGGAATGGGTGGAGGGGGGTGTCTCGTGTCCTGAGGGTGGCGTGTCTCAATGGCCTCCTTGGGGCTCAAGTGAACGGTGACGGGAATGACAGGCAGGATGCTGATGTACCTGAAACAGGACATAAACACAGTTTTAGCCAGTAGCAAAATGCTAGCATGCTATAATTCCTATAATATGGTATATCCATATTATAGGATCCTATAACATATCCTATAATAATAATAATAATAATAATAATAATAATACAATCCTATAATATAAAACTGGATTTTAAGGGATTAATAAAGGAGGAAGTCAACTTGCTTGTCAAGCTAAAATGGACTTGCTTAGGTCAGTTGGTAAAGAACTAAATTCTGAATTGTCTTCTACTGTGACTGACAACTGAATACCTCTCCTGTTCCACTCACCTCTTGGCTAAAGTGATGTTGTAGTAGCTGAAGAGCGATGGCCAGTGCCTGAAGGAGAGCCTCCTCCAGCCCTCCTCGTCCTCTGCCCCCCAGGTGATCTGGGGCACGGCGGGCGGGGCCTGGGGGAGGGGCCCTGCCCTGGCTGAGCCATGGTGGCCCTGTGATTGGTTCTCAGGTAAGGGAGTTGGATCTGGTGCGGGGTGAATGCCGAGGGTGCTGGTAGGATCTCCTGCACGAAAGACGGGGGCCACCCCCAGGTGAGGGGGCAGACCACCTCCTCCGGGATCTCCCAGAGGGCTTTGCTCGGACACCTGTGCAGCCAGGTAGGTGCGTATTCCGGCCGGGTCGGTGTAGACGAGGATGCCGATCCAGATCACCGTGCCAACCTGGAGATGAAGCAAATGAATGACAATGATCAGTGTGCTATCTGAGATTCCTGCTTGGGTTGCTTTGTCTTTTGCTTTCATTCAACTGATGCTCAGTACAGTATTTTAACTTAAAAAGGAATTTCTCTCATTCATATATATAAAGCAATAGTCCTTTTCCTTTTCAGATTTAGCTAGCTTAATGTGGATGTAGTCTTAAACTACCAGTCCCTGTTATGTGGATTCAATTGCAAAGCTATTTTATCCACTTTTAAGCAATGACACATGTAAAAGTTAGCTTAAGGGTGCAGCCACACGCATGAGTCACTGATCAAACAAATATTTGCCAGAGAATGTTCCTGTCAGTCTTTGTGACATTAATACAATGAGAATGGAATAAGTAACACGATTAATCCAGGTACAGGAACAGTGTACAATGTAAGACCAGTGACAGACAGCAGACTCAACATAACACAATACAAATTTATTGTCAGCTTGGAATCCATCTTCTCACCATGATGATACGCTGAGCGAGGCGTGTACGGGCCAGGAAGTACACCACACGCAGCCTCTTGGGAAGCCTCAGGTTCCTGAAGGCTGGTGCCTGCAGAGTGATTGTGTGGGGTGAGGGCCGTGGGGGAGGGGGGACCTCGCGTGGACGCAGCGGGCCAGGCTTGGGTGGTGGTAGTCCTGCTTCGGCTGGCAGGCGGCGGTTCAAGTCAGCCAGCTGGGGGAGGAGGGGGTTTAAAAACATTTCTGTGCACTGACTGGTTTTTGCCTTCTAAAAATGTCAAACACCTTTTACTCAAGACGACGACCCTCTCGCTGAAACCCGGTGATCCACGCCGTTTTAACTCCCTTCTGAGAGACTGATTGATCAATTCATCATTTAAGTCATTAACCAATCAAAAAATGCCAAATACTCTCTGGTTACAGCTTCTCAAATGTGAGCATTTGCTACTTTCCTGTGTTTACAGCATTGTATTTAGGATATCTGAGTTTCGGACTGAACAGCAATATGAAGATAGAACTGGGAAACTGTGTTGGACACTTTGCACTATTTTGAAGAACGATTTATCAAAAAAAAACAGATTAACAGATTAATTGCTAATGAAAATAATTGTTAGTTGCAGCCATATTAATCACATATTTTACATATACCATGTATCCTAAGGATTAAGAATTTAAGGGTACTTATACCAGTTGTTTTTCTGTATGTAAATGTTTGGCAAATAGTGCTAATGCTTGTTTAGCAGGGCACTGAGCTAAACACCAATGAAAGGTTTCAGTTTGTGTGTGACAGGTAGTTGAGGTTTTAAATAAGAATCGCTATCAGACTTCCTGTGTGACCTATAACTGCTTATGAGGAAGGGGCCCCAGTTTGTGCTTTTCATGTGATCTTTAGGTTTACACTTGAGATTTTTTGCATTGATTATTATGGTTGATTCACACATATGTGCTACTGTTTGTCAAGAATAAATACAGGCAGATTTCAAAACTATGGTAAAACTTGTCAAACAACCTGCTGGGTTTTACTTCTATTTACTTTAGAGGAAACGGTGGCTCATACCTGTGATTGTATGTCTGAAACGTAAAATGACGATTTTACAAACTGAGGTTTGAGTGTTTATATGTCTAAGACTTCTCACCTCCATGCGTCGGATGTCAATAGATAGCACTGTGGTGAAGAAGAACATCTGCAGGAAGAAGTCAGACACCAGCCCCACAACAGCAAACAGACAGAACTCCTACAACATACCAGTGAAACCAGTGGAGAATTCAGACCAGCATACAGGCAAAGCACATGTTAGCATTTCTTGCTTTAACAAACAGGTACAGCCTGTGGCACGATGACTAGCTAGCTTGCCTCAACAGTACGCATTGCTGCTAACAGTACATGCTAAAATAGAATGACAAATGTCCTCAGATAGTTCGAATAGTTTTTGGATTGAGTGTGTCATGTGTTGCAAGGACACACAATGCTTAGTGTGAAAAGATAGACAGAGGATGTAGTTTATGTGTGCTCTCATAGTTTCTCAATTGTTTTCCTACTACATTAACATATTCTGTGCCTAACTATTATTTCCTATACTTTGTTTTCTGATGCAACAATTCAACCATATTTCTGTTACCTGGATAGCTGGCACCAGAGTGAAATATCCAATGAGGATGATGCACAGTTCAGTGGCCATGTTCTTCATGATAGACCAGCTCTCATTACTAAGGCCTGGGGAAGAAAAAGCAACCAACGTTTAAGAAACAAACAAGAGATACTTAATATGCCAGTTTATGCAGCAAGAAACTCCAAAAGCTAATCGGGTTACTAGCCTTTGCTTTTTTAGAAAAGAATACGGTAACTATTTGGTGACTAGTACAAATGTACTGATTAATCGGCATCTGGTTGCTGCACCTGAAACAAACACACTCACTCACTCCCCTTACCCTGAGCTATGCGGAGTTTGACCTCGAGGTCGACGGGGGTGGACACCACGGACTTGGTGAGGACCAAGACGTTCTCCAGGCCGATCACCACCACCAGGTATGGAAAAATCTCCCTGCAGACAGAAAACAACACAACTAGGAACACAGGAATAAAACCAAGACTCACTTCTCAGTGTAGGTTTGCAGTAAAGTGTATCCATATTAGCCTGTTTTTGAACCTCTGCCTTCACTTTCTTTCCCAGACACATTTAAGAATCTGACAATGAACTCAAAAAGTATACTAAGCTTTGGTTCCTGGATCACCAGCATTACAAGAAACCCCAAGCAAGGAGTGCAGGAGGTGAAGCTGAGTTTGGATAATCAAACGTCTCCCTGAAATAGTTGTGATTAGTTTGAGAGTTACAGATAAGCTTAATATTCACACTGCTGAAGTAAGTGTATAAACTGGGTCACAGAGGAGTCAACAGCTCTACACATCAGACGCACTCTGTAACACAGTACAGCATAAACACACACACACTACCACTATCTCAGGAGCTTTGTGTGTGGAGTCGACCATGACTCAGCGGGATTTGTAGCTTGCATTCATAGCTTGTTATGTTGACCTTGATGTGCGTTTATGCAAACACACAGAAAAGTACAAGCGTGGCCCATAGCAGACTTGCGTGGATCTTGATCAGTGGTTGGATGACAGTGTGCAGTTGTCACGCCACAATGTCTGCTTTCTAATAATCCTCAAATGATTGGACAACCATTAAATGTCAATATCACCGTACCTCCGCCCACTCGTGAAGTCCCACCCACATCCATGCCCCATCCCTTCTTTTTCATCCACACTGACACACAATGTAAACATTAACGCAAATCCATGTAAAGTCAATGCAGAGGAAGTGGGAAGGCAATAAGCCGGTGTGTGTGTGTGTGTGTGTGTGTTTTGGTGGACCTGTCCTCGTCTTTCTGTGAATAAGATAAGAGATAATGATGAAACTGTAACAGCCTGTGGTGGGGCAGTAAATATTAACAGGATACATTTGAATGTCAACAGCAGAGCATAACGATGACAGCTGCTGAAACTGTGACCCAGAAGCTAAAGTCAATGATTTTGCTGTGACCTCTCATGAATAAGTAGGAGATTCATTGTTTTGGTCAGTGGTCTGGTTTCTACTACAGTTGGCTTGATAAAATTACCAAAAAAATGTTTATGTGTGACACAAGTTGTAAGGTACATGTTGAAATGTTCCTGATTCAAGACTGAAGAGTCTACAGCCATGCTAGCAGCTCCAACAATGACAATGCTAACATGCTGATGTTAGCTGGCGCAATGTTCACCATCTTAGTTTACCGTTTTAGCATGCTAACATTTGCTAATTAGCACTAAAAACAAAGCCTTATGGCAATGTCATTAGTTTTGCAGGTATTTGGTTACAAACCAAAGTATTGGACAAATTAAAATTTTGACCTGATAATGGGGCTGGATGAAAAGGGATGGCCAAAGATATTAGGGTTCATCTTCTAGGCACCATGGACATTTCACCAAAATCCCAAAAAGTCAACCTCATTGTGGCACAATGGTTGTTGAGATATTTCAGTCTTGACCAAAGTGGTGGACAGACAGTCGAACATTGCCATCCATACAGTCATGCAACTAGCATTCCCTGTCTGAAATATGCCCCTCTAAAGTTGATGATTCAAGCAGTGGGAAACCAAACCTTTTCAAACTGCTGAAAATATATCATTCCTGGTACACATTTTACATCAAACTCATTTCTTGACGCCCTGGATTCAGAATTGTCTCCACATTTGCTGGCTTTAAGGTTAAGGCTGAAAACTAATTATTTTCTACTTACTTCTACTACAATGAATCCCAAACTCTGAGCTTTTATCTCTGTTCCTGTCCTTTAAACGTTTTTGAGGTATACTGCTGCTGACAGACAGGCAAACTAACGTACATGGGTGGAGACAAAACCTCTTTGGTAATGTTCCAAAACTTAAGTGTGTAGAAAAAAAGTGGGCCTTCCTACCCTCCATTGAGCGTGGGTGTCAGTCCAAAGAGTGTGCACAGTCCCACAGACATGAGCAGAGAGCTGAGGACCGTGACCACAGCAGCCAGAGCCAGACCCCACTTAGACTTCACCATGTCAATCTTACCTGCAGGGAGGGAAAGAAGATATGTTGAGGACGGGACTCTATAGCTATCCGTACAACTGTTAGATTAACTATTTAACACCTCAGTCATGAAGACAAATGTACTTCCAACAATTTCTTCAAATGATAGTGATCTGATGAAGTGGCTTTTTAGATGTTTTTAGGTGCCAGTTAATGATATATATCACAACATTTGCAATTAAAATAAAGTTCTTGACTTAGCTAACAGTGGAGCAAGTAACAGGATTTTTTCAAAGAGGAATTTAGGTTTTATACTCCATAATTGTTCCAGTATTAGTAACCTTTTAAAACACTGACTTTGATCAAAATTCTTCTAAACTTTCAGAATCTCTTTTCAAACTATCAAGGTTTTGCATTCAAACATTAATTCTGAAAATCCTTATATTGTAAAGATCTAGCTACATAATGTTCTTTAAAATTGATCAACATAAAGGAAGTACATTTTATAGCTAAAATTATTCTTGAAAAATAAAAAAAAGCATACAAAATTCACTTAAGAAAACTATGGTTTCTCTAAAAATTATTTCTCACTTTGTCTTAAAAATCTAAAATAAAAAAATGATCAAAACTGCAGTTATAAGCAATTTTTAAAAATGTCTTTAACGAGGTGCCAAACATGAATCAACTAGTCATCTTAATTTTGTGTACTTTGAGAGTGTGTGTGTGTGTGTGTGTGTTTGCTGACTGGCAAGTCAGTGAGGGTTGGGTGAGTGCATTCTTACAGCGGTGTACAATGTTCCTGTGTGAGGATTATCCCTGCCCCAGACAGGAACAACCTTGGCACACAAACACACGTGCACACACAAAGGCGCAACGGCCATGAGTCTGGATCTTTGGCACATTTCAAAGATTAAATGGTGTGATGTGTGTGAACAAGGAAAAGAAGAAAAGAAGCATTAAAGAAAAAGACAGAGCAGGCAGGCAGGGAGTTGGACTGACGTGTGGAGAAGTAGATGTAGGCAAAAAGGATGATGTAAGTGGTGACGAGGGGGATGAGCTCAGCGATGCCGATCTCCTCTTTGAAGTGGACGTGAACCATGTGGTCATCTCTCAGGCTGCAGTTGGCTGATGGGTGGAGCTGCTGCAGACGGGCCCGCAGGCTGCCCAGGAACCTGGACCAGGACACAGACATCATCATCATCAGCACTGCAGATACCCACTGTACCCACTGACTGACTCACTGTATACAGTTACTGTGGGGAAACGGTAGTATGATGCAGATGATTGGTAGTCTCTATCTCAAGCAAGTAAACTGTTTATGCTAGAGTTTGTCAGACCAAATGAAGTCCAAATTTCTTCCTGTAAAAAATAGATAGCAGTTTTTGCTCAGGAAATGCTCAGTCAAGCAATCCAAGCACTTTTATTAAATTTGGCTCAGTCTAAAATGGAGTGTGCAGCGGCGTGTTACACTAATGCCCTAAAAATCAATGGGGTAATATGCTACACAAGTCATAGTAAACACACAGCAATACTGAATGCAGCCTGCAACTTCAGAAGGAAAAAAAAAAACAGTTTGGGATATGTAAAGAAAAGTATCCTTCATGTCACACAGAACAGAAGAAGTCTTGAAATGATCCTAAAAAAATAAAACAGGGGCAGCAGTTTTTGCATTATGACAGTTGCCTTTATATGATGTCATAAAGTTTAAAAAAAATACCGAGAAACAAAGAGATGCAAGCTAAGATTTTGTAGCTAAGACTAAACTAAATGTACTCTTCACAGACATTATATGATTTCTGTGGAAATCATATAATGTCTGTGAAATGGATAAAATTCAAAGTAAAACAGTACTTTAATTTTCTCTTCTATTGCATGTGTAACTCACCTTGCATCATAGCTGGACAGCACCACAGTGATTGTGTACGTCACCACCCTCTTCCTGTTGTAGTGACTGACCCCAGTGTACTTCCCAGGGACGCCAAACAGCAGGTCTAAAGCACACGTTATTAAACACACGCATAGTACAGCATATCAGTGTAAATGACAACCATTTCCCTGCTGTAGTGACTAATAAACGGGAAGTCAAAAGATTCTCACTTCAGCATCCAAGTAATCTAGACCAGTTGACATTCATTAGTCTCCAGTTCAGTA
This sequence comes from Maccullochella peelii, assembly GCA_002120245.1. Classification (NCBI taxonomy): domain Eukaryota; kingdom Metazoa; phylum Chordata; class Actinopteri; order Centrarchiformes; family Percichthyidae; genus Maccullochella; species Maccullochella peelii. The sequence goes on from LKNJ01001180.1 coordinate 13,321, forward strand.
GTTATGCAGTTACATAACAGCCAACTCAACTTCCCCACAGTTGTTATATTATATTGCCTTTTAAAGTACACACAATAAAATCACCATGCTATTTAATTTCAACATGATTCATACAGGGTGTAAAGCCTTTTGTATTCATTTGCATTGACGTAGAGGGAGGTGGGACCCTGCCTTGTGGTGGTTGTGGGGACATACTTTATGATCCTGGTAGTCTGACTGGCCTGCCATCAGCTCAATGTGAACAAGAGTATCAGTCTGACTGTATCTGGCAGCCAAGCGGTCCCTGACTCCAGCTCCAGAATAAGCTTCCCACCTATAAATCACTTGAGCTGGAAGGTGAGGCAGAATGCTGAGCTGGCTTTGCCCGGCCGGGGAGGGTGATTTGGTTCACTATGTCACTGGGTCACAAGTTTTATAGAGAATTCATTAAGTTCCCAAGGAATTAAACTGCTTGTTCTCTGTCAATATGAAAGCCTCTTAATCTGGGCCGCTTAATGGCACAAAACAGGAAGAACACACCGCTCTTGCAGCACAAATTAAACTGAAGGCTTTTCTAGAAATAAAAAAATGGTAGTGGGAGTCAAAGACCAATTAAAACAATTACTATACTATTATTGCCTGATATCATTGCCCGATTTTCCCTAACCAATCACTAGAGACCTATGTATCCACCTGAATCTATCGTCATGCCAACATACTGGCTTTGCGCGTGAAGCGGAGCTCTTCAGAAGACATGCCGTCTATGAAGAATCAGCCAACTCGGTGGAGTGGGCGGATTCAAAGGTCTGGACCCAGGCAAATACTATTAGCTAGAGGCAATCATATGACACATCTGTCATCTATAAAATTCAAAAGTCGATGTTGAAATCATGAAGGTTGCAATGTTGTGGTGACGTCTCAAAAACTTCAGAAAAAGTTTGAAGAATGTGTTGTCTGATAAAAACCAGTGGATGATGTTTACAAGCACTATGTCGCAAGTTCAAGTAGGTTAATCATTTTTGATGTGTTGAGCTGAGGAATTTTCTACGTTATACACTTTATGAATCCATGTCATAGGTCAAGGCACGAGTCTGTTAGAAATACTGTACATAGGAGCATTTGACAGGTCACAAACACATGTGAAGCCTTAAAATTTCATCATGCTCTTCGGAACAAATGCACATGGAACAACACCAGGAGGGTGTAAAAGAAATGTGGTCTCAACTTTAAGAAATGCTAGCATTAAAACCTCAACTTTACCTTTCTTGACTGTGTCAGTTCTAAAACTGACTGAAGTCACATCTCACTCTCTTCTTGATTAAATATCCCTAAAGCAAGAAAAAAAAATGGGAAAGACACTTTTCCACGAGCATGTGTGCAGGCCATCTGTTAGCTTCTTTTACACCATCTACCCCTCCACCTCGTCCCCATCATCCCTACCTCGCAGTGTGGCCGAGGTGTGCAGGCCCTTTGGTTCATGTTTCTGGATCGTCTTGAGGAGGTCGGGGTCCGAGTCAAACAGCTCCCTCTGGTTCTGCCAGTAGTTGCCGGGAGAAACGAGCAGGCAGCCGTGCTCTGGCAGCACCGACTGCATCCGGCGTAACCCTGGAAACAGGTCTGTCACCTGGAGACACAGCATCTCCAGACTGCGAATCCCGGAGCTGAAAGAGGAGAGGAACAGAGGGGAGGAGGTGAGAGGAAGGAGGTAGTTAAATTATATTAACAAAGCTCACAAACACCAAAAACTCCTTAAGTAAGTACTACTTGAACAGACCATTGCACAGTAGAACTTCCAAGTAAAACAAGGAACTGTCCTCCGAATCAGCACTCATATCAGTGCCTGGTACAGTACAGCATGTGCCCGACCTTGTAGCTTACGGATCGATGGCTCACCGGAACAGTTTTTTTTTTTTTTTTTAAGGTCATAGATTTTTCTTTCTTTCTCTCACACCAAAGGCAAAATAGTTTTGGGTTTATACTAGCTTAACACGTGTTGGGGCACAACGTATCTTAAAAAGCAGCCGTGTTTAAGACATGAATGACAGACTTTCAATATGCAGTTTATCTTTACCTCCACTAAAGGTAATTTATCAATTCAAAAGTGTATCTGCAACTATTTAGATACTTGACTAATCGTTTCATTTTTCAAAAAAAAGAAGAAAAAAAGCCAAACATTCACCGTTTCCAGCTTCTCAAATGTGAGGATTTGCTGATTATATCCCGAAATATTGCAGATTGAATATCTTTGGGTTTTGGACTGTTGGTCAGACAAAACGAACAATTTGAAGACGTCGGCTTCTGCTCTGACAATTTGAGAGGAGTATTTTTAATCGGTTAATCAAGAAGATAAGCAGCAGATTACTCAATTGTGTGAATAATAATTGCAGCCCTACTTTTGTCTACAGTTGGGACATGCAAGAATTGTATACAGGTGTTGATGGAGGCTGACATCCTTCTACTGAAAAGAATATCTGGTTTGTCATCTCCCACTGTGTACGTGTGTGTGTGCTTACCTGTCGGAGTGGACGTGGTTGCGGATCTCCTCCAGCAGGCTAAAGGCTCGACTCAGCGGCGACCGAAACACGTCCACCGGCACCAGGCTGCTGTCCCATGGAGACACCGCCGCCTTCACCAACACCTGCTGGATGTAGGCTACCGGAGGACCCCGGTACTATAGCGCACACACACACACATGCACAGGGACACACAAATATGTAGGTGACACATTCAGATACAACATGAAACTGTTTGTCTACTGAACCAGCCACATTAGCAGGTAATCTACCACAGTTTAATGACTGCTGCTTAAACCAGAACTCAGACAGTGAAAGTCTTCTGTCCACACTGCCGCACAGTAACTCGCCACCTACAGTCGCTACAGGGAAGCGGTTTGGATCACGGCGGTAGGGGTATGAAGTGGTTGCCGCCCATGTGAACGAGCACAGATTTTGCTCTGCAGCCCACAGTTCACCGTGCTGAACATCTGGCGGTAACCACCTGGCTTTGACCAATCAAACTGAAGGGGACTGATAATGCTGGTGTCTGAATACCCAGAGCTATGCAACACGGAGCTAGCAAGGACAACCACAACACACAATTTCAACACATTTTGATTTGATTAGTTCAGTCTAGCAGGACCTGACGTTTTATTTTTTTTTTGAAAGCAGTGCATTCCACTTGCAAATCAAATTGTGGAACCAATGATTGAAACATATTTTCTTGGGGAATTATTTACACGGCGCCAAGCTAGCTTTCATAGCTACTACTATGGCAAATATGTGGTTTTAGATTTGATTTGTAAGCTAGTGTACGTGTTGTGGACTTTTGGGTGGGTTGTACCAGCGCTGTGACATTGACTGAAGCACCTGCCTGTCATCGCAGCCTTAAAAAACGTTTTGCTTTTTTTGGGGAACGCTCTTGCAGGTAGGTGTTTGTCAGGGCGGTTGCCCCGCGGTGGTGTGAAACGGCTGTTACAGTAAATTCAAACTACTGTTGACAAATAAGTGAGCCATTGCTTTGTGCTCCTCTACTGCTTTCATTATTCATGAGCATCCAATCTCTGCTGTGAATCTGAGTCTGAGAACCACTTTTATACTTTCAGAGTGAAAATCCGTTAATTTAGGGTTAAAATTAGAATTAGGCTTAGATTAGGATGAGGATTAGGATTCAAGGTTAAGTAATGAAAGCAGTTATAAGGGAATAAGGACAAAAGTGACAATCAGACACAAAAGTTCTTGCATGTATATAAATGTGTGTGCTTTCTCTTCTTGTACCCAGTCGGGCCGTTCTCCGAGGTCTCCCTGAGGCTCATGGGAAGGGACGCTGTAGTCTCGCACCCCTGTGGTGAACTCCACAGGACCCGTCCCAGGCAGGGGAAGCCTCAATAACGGATAGCTGGGAGAGAGAGAGGGAGGAGGGAGTCACAGGGTACATAACGAATATGAAACACAAGTGTGAGAATGACTCTCAAAGTGTACTGATTTGATCTGTTTCAAATGTTTCAAGGGAATTCAGTTCAACTGATATTTCGACGGGGACATCAGGGCTGTATATAATATTAGAAATTATGGCTACAATTGAGGACTGTTTCCTCTATGAATTAAACTAATCTCTTTTTTTTGACATATCAACTCATCATTTAGGCAGTAGATGGGACAAAATGCAGAAACACAATCAAACTGACTATTTGTGAAGCTGCACTGTAGCTTATAACCAGCAGATACTTGATACATAACCACATATAATTATATACAAATAAATCACAAGTATTACGCATTTCCCTACTAATTAATTAAACAACAAATCAATTCAGCACTATCAGAATCACGTTTATTGCCAAGTAGGTTTACACATAAAAGGAAGTTGCTTTAGTAACAACAATAAACACAGTAAGTAGAAAATATAAAGTAAGATAAAACAAGTCAAGAAAACTGATAGTAAGATATGAAAATGTATTATAAAAATACAAAATATGTATCACACATTAATATTGACAAATAAATAAATAAATAAATAATATACGCATTCAAAGACAGAGGTGGACAGATATAAGTAATAGGACCGCTTGATGACACAGTCATGTTAAAGCTGAGCGCTTCTGTTTAAAGGATTGCGACTGTGTGACATGTGTTTGTTGACTATGCAACTTCGGAGAACATGAAAACAGGGCCTCCGGCTTTTCTTCTTGCCAGATGAAGTACTACCTGGAGAGACTCACGCCCTCTTTCTCCTGAAAATGGGCGGGTGCTTCTGAAACAAGTTCCCTTTGAGAACTAAACCACTTATTTCTTGTCCACCAATGTGTCTCTCTCGGTGTGTGTGTGTGTGTGTGTGTGTGTGTGTGTGTGTGTGTGTGTGTGTGTAGCGGTAGTGAGTTCATTTTGAAATGGTAGTATTGGGCAACCCTGACACATAGCTAACAGACTGAGCTTTCAGTGGTGGCAGGAGATGGATCGATTGTAGGACATAGCTTAAAAAGATTTACACACAGTGTCAGAGTGTGTGTCTGTGCACAGTCCCAGTGTGCTTACTGATGTATACCCACATAAACACAGCTAATTAAAATCCTTCTAAAACCACAATAGTGGGAGACAAAACTTTTAGCACTCAAGCATTACTAAGCCTAGGTGTCAGACTTACATTATTCATGTCATTATTAGATTTTACAGTAGATGGTCAAGTCGGGACAGAGCCCCTTAGGACAAGCAGGCTGTGGTCATCAAGTCAAAACCAGTTTACAATTTACTGACTAAATCTAAAACAGGGTCTCAGTCAAGTCAAATCTGAGTCCCCTTCTTATAAACATAGTGAAGACAGAGAGGTCTTGCACTAAGAAAGTATTACCAGCCTTCAAAACTTTGTAAATAAAATGGCGCATCCAAAAAGAGGAGGGTTGCAGCTGAGATGTTGTAACACAGGTTGCCACCGTTAGTAGTTCCATCCACTTCCCTGATAAAACCAGATAATTACATGAGGCATAATAGTTTGTTTACTGCCTGTTTGCTCCTGTTACTTTTGGGGCTGGGACGATATGCTTATCTCCCGATTTGATCTTAAGTATAGCAAGTCGATATTATGATTTATTGTGATTTGTGTTTGCTTTTTTAACACTAGACCATGGGAAAAAAGTTGAATCATACACTTCTAAAGACTGGATATCATGAGTCATATTTCTAAAAACAATGCGCATCATATGTCAGTCAGTCTTTCTGAGTAAATAAAATATTATTCATATATATAGTATTGATATATAATAAAATAATCTTTTAAAAATAATGATATAGAATAATATAGATTCAGGAATAATTTAAAAAAAGAAAAAAACCCAAAATCAAATATTTTCCATTATTCTTTTTCCAGCCCTAGTTACTTTAGCTTAATGAAAATCACTAAGTACAGTAGCATACTGGCACGGGACTTGGCTTGACCTATCGTGAATCCACTACATGTGCAATTATGATACATTTATGGTGACATTATCCACTTTCCCTATTTGTATCACACAAGCCTCCAAGCTGATGGCCTATTTGAGATCAAGTTTTGCTGAGTCACTCATATTGATCAATAACATTATCAGCTTCCACGCAGACAGTGTATTGTCATTTTATGCTGTTTAGTACAAATATGACTTATTTCCCTTTTAGAAATGTGCCCGTCAGTTGGCTAGAAGTCTCTCTTTTCTCTCTCTGTTGTTCTCCCTCTCTCACCTCCCTCCAAGCCTCCCCCACTCTCCAAGGTCACTGTACCTCCACAAAGGCCTCTTTTGTGTGGAGCCAGCCCCCCTCCTGACAGGCAGATGGAGGGACAGGCCTCCCGTTCTCACGGGGCCATTTTCTCACAGCCCTTTGCTCTAGTCCTGCCTTTAACATCCCCGTCGTCAAGCTCTTTTATTTCACTTCGCCCCGGGGTGGTGGTCAGTCTTCCATTTGGTCGGCACCCCTGCTGTAAGGTGCTGCAAGGACAGCACGCAGCAGGTGCATGCGTGTGTTTCAGATCGCTGAGCTTGTCTTACAATGCCTTTACTGACGAAGCCAGGCCAACTCTCTGACCTATGTCCTCTCTTTTGACCAGAGATTTCGCAAGAGTAGAAATGTGCAGTGTGTTAAGTGAATGTTTGTGGCATGGTGTTGGCAGGGGGCGCTGTTATGCGTGTGCAGGTGGCCAGTTCCGATGAGTTGAGCCGGTTGCTTCTCTCCACTGTCCAATCACTTTCTTTAAAATTCAGTCTGTCCACACTGGATGACCAGATTGCTTTTCTCTCATGTTTTAATGGAGCCTGCGCTGAAAAGCAGGCACAACTAAAAGGTCTGGAGTCATGCATCCATTCCAACACCAGCCCTACTGTCAGTCCCTCACAAACACAAAATCTATCAAATACTTGCCGACTACAGGCTTGAAAAATGGCTCTAAAAAAGTTTGTATGGGAATTACAAAGTTCAAAATTCAAACGTTGTTTGACCACATCAAAAATCCAAAGTGTTTATAGCTGTTCCGAAGGCACACTCAAAGGCTGGGTGAAAAGTAGGGATGGGTAACATCATAGATTAACTAAAACTAGTTAATCTATGACTCCACCCCCCCATTCCATCTTTTATCCATTAGTATCTATCTTTAGAAGTAGTGCATTTGGCAACTACTATAATACACAAAACAGATTTTCAGTGGTGACAGATTCTCAGTAATGCTTTAACAGCATAGTAAACTATGGCCTAAAAAAATGACTACTCAGGTAAATCAACACCTACACCACCACAAGAAAACAAACAGTTGAGAGTTTTACCAGTCTGTGCTGTAAGGCCACTTTACTGTATCTTAAGGTGTTGCCTGACTGATGCTCCAAATTTCTAGCAGTCAAACAAATAGAATTTAACCTAAATTTTGAGCACAGAAACATAAACACCAGGCAGAACACCTACCAGCAGGTGAGGATGCTGGCAGAGGTGAAGAGGATGATGGGTACTGGGTAGGAGGCACATAGCAGCCCGTGGCGGTAAAAGGCCGCCGAGATCTTCTCTCTCAGCTGCTCGCGCAGCGTCATCCTGACGGGCGGGGTCAACTCCCGGCCATTGGGAAGCACTGCGCGGCCGAGGACGGTACGCCGCGGGGCATCCAGGGACCTGGAGGAGCGAGTGAGACGATAGTTTAACAGATCATTAAAAACTCACAGTTGTTGGTTGTGACTCACACACATTCATCTCTACATCAGAGACAGATGGTGGTAAAAATATCAATTGTTATACTAAAAACAAACTTTTACCCAAGAGGGGTCTGTGGTATAGCGTAAAATCCATTTGGGGTAGAAGATGTGTTGAAAATATATCTATTGAAATTCTAATTAAAAAATTAATCGTTTTATTCGCCTCCATGGCTACAAAGTAAGCTAACATTAGCTAGCAGGTTAGGTTTATATGAGAAGGAGGTAGATAGCTGCAAATTACCGTAACTTTACTGCCAATGCAAGTAAGTAGAGGTGCTAGCTAACTAACTAGATCACTTCACCTCTATTGCCACATAGTTCACATTTGGGCCACCAAATTTAAGGGCTTGGTGGCCTGTGGGGCCAGTGCTTAAAAATATTAGCGTGTATCCCTGTAGCGGTATGTTTTTATTAATAACATTTTGCATCTCATTGGGCAAATCCTGTGGTACATCTCCACTGACACACAGAGGCCAGCTCTCATAGGGAAGCTCTGTCCTGAACACCTAATTAGCTGCATACTCCATGTGTTGGCACATGTGCTGCTGACTACAGGCACGATGTGTTTTTCCTTCAGGCCAACTCATACAGGGATCACAAGCTAGACAGCACTTAAACACACAGCTCATTCAGCAGCGAAAAAGTTGTGGATACATTCCCACCAGAAGGAAACAAGCAACTCTGGCTGAGCTGCTACACTGAAGCAAACAGATGTACATGACTCATCCATCAAACCTGGATAAAAACAACCTCCAGGTTCCCTGATAGCCTTTTGTTATTTGACAGTGGCTTAAATTCCACCTCCATTCAGGTAAGTAGCACAGAGGGATGAGCTGGCCAAGGCAGATGACGACAGTAGCATTTAATGGAGGCCCTTTACAAGTGCTGAAATGCTTAGTTGATTCATGGATTGACAAATTAATTGACAACCATTTTAGAAATGAATTGTTTCAGTCATTTATTAGGGAAACATATTCATATTCACTGGTCCATACTTCTAAAATATGAACATTTATTGCATTCAAATGTGTATATCATCGCAAATTGAATATCTTTAGGCCATTTGATGGACAGAACAATATAATGACGGCTCTTGTAACGGCCATTTTTCACTATGCTTTAGGTGCATTCATTTTACAACAGGAAGCCCTGAAACAAATGTTGAACGCAGTTATTCTGTTTCGGGCTGAAAGAATTTGTCGATTAATCATTTAATCGATTGACCTAACATTAATCAGCAAGTTCTGCAACTATTTTGATAATAGATCCATCCATCCATTATCTATACCGCTTATCCTCACAGGGTCGCAGGGGGGCTGGAGCCTATCCCAGCTGACATTGGGCGAGAGGCGGGGTACACCCTGGACTGGTCGCCAGTCAATCACAGGGCTGACACATAGAGACAGACAAACATTCACACTCACAGCCACACCTACGGGCAATTTAGAATCATCAATTAACCCAACCTGCATGTCTTTGGATTGGAGAACATGCAAACTCCACACAGAAAGGCCCCAGGCAGAACCGAGAACCCTCTTGCTGTGAGGCGACAGTGCTAACCACTGCACCCTTGATAATAGATAAATTGCAAACAGTCACTGTTGCCAGCTTTTCCAATGTGAGGATTTGATACTTTTTTGTGTTTTATATAATTAAAATCTGACTATCTTTGGGTTTTGGTCTGTTGGTTGGACCAATAAGACAGTTGAAGATGCCACTATGGGAAATTGTGACGGCCATTTTTACCCCTTGTGAGACATTTTATAAACCCAACGATTTATAGACTAATGGAGAAAATAATCTACAGATTAATCGACTTTAGCTGCAGCTCTAATCCAGTTTCCTCATTAGTGAAGGTGAATAGTTTCTCCATCTGAAAGTTTAGGTGCCAACTCCTCAGCTATTGCAACAATACTATGCACTTTATGATTTCAATGACACTACAGCTAGTGGCCTGTTCACTCAAAGCTAGGACTGGATAATATGACTGAAATCCATATCACAATGTTTTTTAAGCAAAAAGCTCACAAGTCCACTGGTTCCAGCAAGTCAAATATGAACATTAGACTTTTGTGGTATTAAATTAAATACCTTTGGGGTTTTGGGCTGTTGGTCTGGGAAGAAAAAAGCAATTTCAAGAGATCACCTTAGGCTTTGGGAAAAGATGATGGTATTTTACACTATTTTCTGACATTTTATAGGCCACATGATTAATTTATTAATCAAGAAAATACTCACCAGATTAAGATAATGTAGGATGTAATGTTAGGTTGTAGTCCTAAAATGTATGATTACTACAATGAAGTGTTTGCCACTACTATGCATTACATAAGACAAAACTCATCAAACAAAAACTTAAATGACACATTTTGTTAGTTTATACTTAGAATTATTAATTCGAAGTATTTCGTAAAATGATAACACAATATGCTCATACCGCCACCGTGAAAGTCATTGACAATATCAATTTGTATAACCAAATTACACTGCATACTGGAGCTGCAACGATTATTCGATCAGTCGATCAAAAGACAATTAATCTGCAACCATTTTGATAATCGATTAATGGCTTCAGTCATTTTTCAAGCAAATATTCTGATTTCAGCTTCTGAAATGTGAGAATTTGCTGATTTTCTTTGTCATATATTATAGCAAATTGAATGTCTTTAGGTTTTGGACTGTTGCTCTGACAAAACAAGCAAATTGAAGACGTCACCATGTGCTCCGAAATTGTGAATGTCATTTTTTCACTATTTTTTAACATTTTATTGATAAAACGATTAATCAAGAAAACAATCAGATAATGAAAATAATCGTTAAGTTGCAGCCCTACTGCATAGTATCATGGCTCCGCGACTGCCAGCAGCCTGAACACTGATTTAAGATTAACAAGATCGGAGTCAAAAAAAAAAGAAAAAGGGAAATCTTTGCCCTTCAAACTAAGTTGTGTTCCTTCATTTTCTGATATCAACTCAATCTCACGTTGACTTCTCTACCCAATCTCAGCTCTCGTCTCTCTGTTTACTCAGCAGACAGGTTGAGCACTGTATATCACGGTTTGTAGTTACACACTGGCCCTGTTTACACCTGGCATTAACATGCGTCTCGAATAACCACATCGAATCTCACTCCCCCGCCCTTTATGCAAATAAACACGTACATCATTTGTGTTTGCAAAGACCAAATTGGCGTTGGGTTTAACCAGTGGGAGGCAGCAATGCACTTCCTGTGCCCATAGTCTGCTGGAAATTAAAAGTACAAATAAAAACATAAAATTAATGTGGTCATATGCAGCCCAGACCGACTGGATCTCAATGCGCCCTCAATGAATATTTGGAGCATTCACACCTGTACTTAGAGTTGTCCACTTGTGATCGGATCACCCAAGACACATTTAACGCCAGGTTTAAACAGGGCCACTGCTCTATTAAGACGTTTAACTGGCTGCCCTGACACAGAGACTGCAGCTGGATTCGTACAGTATGTCATTCTACTGAGCATTACCACCTTACCAGCTCTCTCTTGCCTCAGCTTCTCGCATGATGTCAGTAAGCAGCACCATATTATTTATTAACCATGCCAAAACACAACAGCGCAACTCTGTCACATCTTCCGTTACCAAGCTGTATACATCATACAAGTCTTGAATTGTTCTGAGACCATACCTGCTAATGGGAGACCAGGTTATCTCTCTGGCTCGCTGCCGTTTAGGTCCCCTGAAAGCAGCAGCACTTGGTTTTTTTAGCTTAAGTGGTGCCTTGTGGTTAACATAGTGCTCCCCTCTTGATTCAGTCAGAGTGTGCGACTGCTCGGCTCGCCCCCCCGAGAGCAACGGAAACATTCCCTGGTAGGAATTTGCCTCAGGAGTCTCTTGATCTGCTGTTATAAATACCCTATACAGTAAAAACAGCAACGCCCTGGCAAGCTTTCACAATGGATTCTGCAAAGGTCAAAAGGGGCTTAGAAGTAAAGCCTTTCTGCTCTCTGTTTCTGTAGGAAAGCCAACTCTCAGCCAGGTTTCTGGTCCTGTTCACTGTCTCGCATGGGAAAACTTTCAATGAATGCCTCCTGCATCTCTCAGCTGTCTGTCCAGTTCCCTGCATGCTGTGGTGTTACGTGGGTGCAGCAGCGAGACCTGATTTGACAAAGGCTCAGCAGCATCTCCGTCAGTGAACTAATCCGGGATTGAGCCGATCGGAACTCAACGAGCAGGGCTCAGGGCCTATGGCCTGCCCCCCCACCCACTGTGTCCCTCCTCCTCTGTTCACAGCCTGCAAGCAGTCTGTCCTGTATGCTGTAGCATGCCAAGACATTCACATCTCAAAAGCATGACAAGTTTGAGGGAGGCTTTAAAACCAAAACTTCACAACCAGAGCTGAAAATGAACACCAGCCAGAGGCCGAGAGCAGGTAAACTGCTGTTTCAGGCTGATTGTTTGTGTTCTCTGCAGCCAGTTTGGCAGGTGATCAGCGATTGTTCAGAAATCCTATTCTGTCTGGCCAGATGGTGTTTGTTGGGATATACCAGCTATTACGGATGAGGGAATAAAAATAACTTCACTGCTTAAACCCAACAAACCACAAATAAATCTTCATGGAAAATGTCTCTGCCAAAAAACCCTGTGCTATTGCAAATATGTGCTAGGCCTCCCATGTGAGAAGCCAGCCCACTTACTTGCAAACAAAAACACAGCTACAGACAAGACAGAGAGTGTTTCCCCTTGCAAGTGCAAATTCAGTTAGGGAGATCATTGTGGGTCTCTGCAGCTTAATTTGGTGACTTGCAGATTAATAAAGCCACATGCCAACAACATAACTGTGAGCAAAATGACACACTAAGTGAATTTATGGATGAACTGTTTCAAAGCCATTTTAAAACTAAGACAGTACACTTAGAAATACCCTACACTGGAAAGGGAGATTTGGGAAAAAAGTAAAAATACCATCCTACCTCTTTTCAACACTTCCTAGAATGCCCAGCTTGAAGGCATCTCCAGGGTTTATAGATTTCAGTGCCATGCAGTGCATTTACATGCCTTATTAATTATCTTCAAGTGAACTGCTGTAAGTCAAAAACTACACCAATATCCAGAAACATTCCAGAGAGCTTTAGGCTGTGTCCATTTTCTGTAACATAACTGCATCATTCAATCCCATAGTTGCATAACGTGGAAGAATGCTCCTCTGGTCAGCGACTCCCATTAGTCCTGTTGTAAATGTGCCAAGCTCAACGTGGATGAGCAGATTATGGCAATACGGCCTTTTACAACCAGGGCTGTTGACAAAAGAGGGAAATGTCTTCAGTCAATCAGTAACCATATTGTAATAACCAATGATGTGTAACAGGCAGTCTGTTGGCACATAAGGATTTCTGTATTTCTGACAAATTATTTAGAGAAAGAAAAACAAAATGACACAAAATTATGATTTTTTTTATTAATTACATCTGCCGGTTATCATGCAGAATTTTAACACCTTTAGCAGAATATTACACTTGAAAAGTTTCAAAAGTCATCTTTTTTCCAGCACATCTAACTGCCTTTACAATGTAGACTGTAGAAAATGGTGAAATAGCAATCACAAGCCAGTGAACACATGCAGGCAGGGATGATGGGGCTGATGCAACCCTGTCGCAACATCACCTGCCAGGAACAAGCAAGTAGGGTGGCTCCCAAAGCCAGGGCCAGGGCCGCCCGGGGGTGACAAACAAGGCTCTAGGATGGTCCTCAAACAAATAAAGTGCAGTTTTACTTCTAGACTGACAAGGCAGAACATAAGGATTTATTAGTAAGATTGAGTAATCCATCACAGGTTTCCCGTCCAGTTGAAATGCTGTACACAACATATACCGGCATTCACAAATATCTACACAGCATTTGTCAGATGAGTAGGCAACCAAACCTCAACCAAAAAGCGGTTCATGGCCTTTGCCAACTATTCTGTAGTTTGGCATGAGAAGATGTAGGTGTTAGAAACCACTGAGCTGGAACATGCAAATAACTGCCTAATTTAGTACATTTTAATGCGATTCAAATGTCCCACAAATAACACACTAATAACGCCCACCGTCTGTCCTTATTGGGTGAATGTATTTTCATAACTGAATGACTTTTCAGTAACCTGCTGTCAAGTGTCAACTCGCAAGCTAACTAGCGTTAGTGAAAACAGGTAACAGCTAGCTAACGTTAGCTGCCAGTGCCTTGCAGGGTTTCTCCAACTTTCACTACATAACACTTATTTTAAGACTGTGTCATATCAGTCGGAATTAAATATTAACACCCAAGTTCGCGACTGAAGTTAAGAAAATGTATGAACTGTAGAAGTTAGCGACAAACCCTCTAATTGTTAGCTTGCTAACGTTACCACAGTGAGTGAGTCATCTCTAGCATAAACAGCACTCCACAACCAGATCATTTAAAAACTAAATGACCAGATTGACGCAATATATTATTCTTTCTTAAATATACCCATACAAGTATAATGTTACTCTCAACTGTTTTAAGTTACATTTTCTGTAACTGCAGACAACTTGTGATAGCACCAAGCAAAAGGCTAACATACATAGCTACTGTAGCAACCGCCTAGCTCTGTTAGTTCCTCCATGTACCCTGCGAACTCGGGTCCCAATCTATAAGTATTTTACAAATTACCTAGAAAAGCTTGTGCTAAACAAAAATGGGCTCATACGTGCCACAGGGGGTTAGCGTTACAAACACCTGATTAACATGAGTGTCATTGCCAAAACTATGAGAATAGTTTGTAGTCAAAAATGCCAAATACTAAATTAACGCTCATTAATTTGCTTAGCACAGTGACGACGCTAGGTCGGACAATGTGATTTAAGGTGTCTGGGACTCATATCTGATTTTATAAATCAAAGCTGATGCCTGGGAGCCTGGTAAGTGCAACCTCGCTGCTACGGTCATAACACTCAGTAGCTAACATGTCATTAGACAATTCAACAGCTCCCATGCTTTCCTCCGCGACGGAGCTAACTTTCGCAACGCAATTAGCTAATGCTAACGGGTTATAGCTCAACTGTTCATACACTTGCCTGCACAAACTCAGAGATCCCCAAATGTAGTTGTTGCTGCGATCCTCCTGGGTAAACTGACGCGCAACCGCCGTGTTATTCCTTCTGTTTCGGAAAGTGGCTAAAGGCTAACTTGTATGCCTCTCGAGTGTGATACTGTCATGCAGGAGCACCGTCTCAAACCTACTTGTTGTCAGATCCCAGAGAGCCCTCTCCACTTCGACCTCTCACCCTGCAGCGTGCAGCAGGGACAGGGCGACCTCTAGTGTGGACACAAGACAATGACAACATGTTCCACTTTTTTTATTAGATTTTATCCAACCAACATCCAGCGGCGTTACAGCTCGAATCGATTCTGGGTGGAAATAATCATGTTATTTATTCATTATTATTAATTATTATTATTATTATTTCAGTCAAATACCAGCAGTCCCTGTGACCAAATGTATTGTCTTTATTTGTCTACAGTATAACTGTTCACTTACCATACACATGATGTAAACGGTCTGCAGTCATAGCATGCTGTCAACACACAAAAACTGATTCATCTACTGACTGAATATTGACAACTGCATGAACCTGTAGTCACACCTTCAGCAGACCATCCTGATAATCAGAGTGAATTGCCACTTCACTTATTTGAATAGCTGAATAACCTCCAGACAGTCCAGTGTCCAGACTGGGTCGCTGACACTAGCGAGCATCCAAATGTAAAGCTCGGCTGTGGCTGGTAAATTTGTCTAGTTCACCAACCGCTTTGGCAGTTAAACAACCAACATTTGCTGTTGTCTGGTGATATTGAAATATAACAGTCAGTTGTCATGTGTAAAAGAGACAAAAGGCAACAGGAACTAGAGAACAGCGCTGGACGTCCCACGAGCAAAGAAGGAGGCTCCTTTATCGTGGACCTTGTACTGAAAGAGTTTCTTCTGGGTGTACTGCCCATCACCTTGTCTCCTCCTCCAACACACCTCCACCTGAAAACAAAGAACACTATTGGTTTACTTACATTTCTATTGCAGAAATCTTTTTATGTGTCTTGCACTGATCCCTTGCAATATTTAATGTAGATATATGTAACCTCATAAAGGCGTTATTTCATGTGTATTACCATTTTTAGGCATTTTCACTGACCAAAACATGGGTTTTGGTCAATTTTTTTAAGGAAGAAATACAATCGTTCCCAGTTCTTGCAGAGCGAACACAATAAAAAGGGGAGAGGTCCTCCAACTGTTTTTAGAACTGTGAAAAAGTTTCTCTGGCCTTTTGTCATCTTTAAAAGTTATTGATACTGTATGAGCACTGATTTCAGTCAGATATTTATACTTTAAAAAGAACAAATTTGATAATCAATTGATAATTTAAGTCAAAAAATTCACTGATTCCAGCTTCTCAAATGTGAATATTTGCCGGGTTTTTTTGTCTTCTATGATAGTAAACAGAAACTTTGGTAAACTGTAATGGGAATTTTTCACAATTTTCTAACATTTTGTAGACCAACAGATTAATCGAGAACATAATTAGTAGATTAATCTATAATGAAAATAATTTTTTGTCTCAGCCCTCAAGTGTATAGAGTATACTTGGACTATTGGCACATCCATGCAGTGTTTGAAAATGTATGTTCAATCAGAATCAGAAACACTGTACGGACACACACCTGCCCGTGTATGTCCCTGCAGAAGCCAGTGGGGAGACCCTGTACATGAAGAGTAAGGCTACACTGGTGGGTCAGGCCCTTCAGAAGTCTCTCTGAGCCTTCATCATCTCCGTCGTCCTCCTCTTCTTCCCCATCACAGCGTGCCACCATCACCACATTGCCCTGAAATCGCAGTCAAAGTTATGGTCATAAGACAGAGTTTTTATTAGAGATGTTCACTTTATCCTAACCCCTTTATTGAGCATACAGTACTTTAATTTACCACGAGCTAAAGTCAGCAAGAATCTAACCTGTAGCTGGGAGCAGACGGTGGCTCGGCAGTAGTGGCTGAAGTCCAGCACGGCTCCAACGCTCACCCCAAGACTCAGCAGCACGCTGAGGTCGTCCACCAGCAACACTGGGGGTCCCCACTCCTCTGCCCCATCTGCCCCCTCTTCCCTGCCACCAGAGCTGCTCACACTGGACCGGACAAACTCATACAGACTCTTCAGGCCAACAGCAGGATCCCTGGAGACGGAGACAGAGACATGAGGGAGATGGGGATGATGAGAGAGAGGCAAATGTGTGTTGTTATTACAGAGTTCTTACATAGGTCTGGATGCCTAGAAATATGTGGAAAATGTATATGATTTTACAGCTTGATATGTTGTATATGTAAATGTAATATTAAATGAAATGGATAAACTCAAATAAATAGTTTATGATTATAGTTAAGTTAATTTACATGGTGGTTTCAAATAGATGTGATAAACAGTGATTTTATGATGATAAAATATATAAGTCTATGCAGGTAAGACAAAACTAAAATAAAGTTGCAAAAACCTAACAAGAAAAAATGTATTATTTGTGCGTACTTGAGGAAGTCCATGGCTTGACTTCCTGTGTTGGTTTCTTGAGGAATCAAAACAGACAGTGACTCTTTCAGTCCCTCCAGGAAAACCAGCTGACCTTTTTCCTTTGCTTGTGTTAGGCTTACACCCTGAGGACACAAAATTCACACACAGATTCAATGTCATCACTTGTGATGGCACCAAGTTAAAGGCTAATATTGCTAGCAAGCGGCTAGCTATGTTCTCAATTAACCCAGCAAACCAAGCTTGTTAATGGTCAAAGTATGTTTTAAAAGGTGGAGACAGACATGATGGATAATGCAGAGTATGATTCAGTTGAAGGAGTGCAAAATAAACTCATCAATATTAGACCGACTGCAATGTAAAATGTTAACTTTTCATGTCATGAAGAATAACAATCTCCACTTAAAGTGAGAATACAGCACATGGATAATAACAGTGGAGACTCACCAATCTCTGACTGACTGCACTGTAATGATTGAAGGACTGCACCAGGCCCAAAAACCACACTTTGCAGCGTGCTGAAATAAAACAAAACAAAGACATCAGCTGTGGTTCAGACCTAGCTAAATAAACTGTATCAGACCTTAATCACAATTTTGATAACACACTGACAGATGATAACTCACCTCGTAGGTACAAAGACAGGAAGTGGTGAATGAGGAAAGAGGCATCACTCTGTCTGTCTGAGATCAGGATAAATTCTCCCTGCAGGTTAGGACGAAGTTACAACTTGGCATTAGACAAATGAATGCTGTATCATTTAGCGGGTAACAAGCGGCTAAAGACGGCTGCAAATGCAACGGGAACCCGCATAAGCATGTATAAGAGTGTGGTACATCTTACAGCAATGTGTAATGTTACAGTGCATATCCTGAAAACGCAAAATCCGCACCCGTGTGAAGCTGTCGGGAGTGGTGTTCAAGATACTGTTGAGCTCTGTAAACATGGCTAACCTTTACTAGCTAACCTAACTGTAAACTAAACAGTTTGTACGTGAGCTAAAACAACGCTTCAAAATAGGAGCTGTTAGCAGGAATTCTCAAACTTTGTCTCGTAAATTCATAGGTTAAAAAGTAATGTCAGATAGACAGACTTTACACCACAATTTGACAGCTTCCCACTACTACTCACTAGGCTAGCTGCTATGCTAACGTCAAGTAGCATGCTACCAAAGACGAGTAAAAACCACACAAGAGGTCTCACTCCGCACATAGCGGAAAAGTCGTTAGTGACGGCTTACTGCTAAGATAAATATATTAGGTTCCAGAATTATTTTTGTGAGTTTTATTTACTTTATACTACACAAAAACAAAATCTCAAGTTGGAAGACTGAAGGTTTCCCGTGCGTATTTGTTTTTGGAAAACCAACCACCTCAGGACTGTGACATAATGGTCTCCATGGTGACAGCTGTGCAGGGCTTTCTTAATAGACGATCTTAGCTAGCACATGGCGACTTCTTCGATGTGTTTCCGTGCTTGATAATTTAAAGACACCGCCTCCTGCTGGTGGCGCCGCGTTAATGAGTAATAGTAGTAGCAGTTAAAGCAGTAGTGGCAGTTGTGGTGATAGAAGCAGTGTTAATAGTATCACTAGAAATAGTAGTTACAGTCAGGAATAAAGTCAGCCACAGTTAAATGAATGGCAGTAGGCTGAAGGAATGATTCTCATCTATATGGCAACAAATTCTGCCTCAGAGAAACCAAACCTGAACTCTTAATTGCTCCACTTTATGTAAGATTTTTCTTTACATTCATGCATTTTTAGCATCCAAACATGACTCAGAAGAGAACTAACTCTCCTATAAAGCTGTTTCTATAATACTAAATTGATTTAAAAAAAACTGAGTTCCATGTTATTTCTGTAATCATGTACATTATTGCTTGCTAATCTGTCATCCTAATCCTCTGCAAGCGTCTCTTACATGCTGAACCTGAAAACTTTGAGATAATGTGGGGGTTTTTTGCACCAGGAAACCAGATCCTGTGAACCTCCTGCATACCATCACTTTCACTTTGCTTTTCATATATATAGATTCATTACCAAGTTTTTTAGCTCAGCATGCACCGTCTGCACAACCCTGCTTCCTGCTCAACATGTGATACAACATCAATGCTACACTAAAAAGGGTGAATATGAAAGCATCAGTGTCCTTTTATCACAAGAGAATCTACAGAAATTACTTTAATCAGCTGAACTTATGTTTGCATGAATCTGCAGTACAACTCTTTAATCTGAGTGGAAGCATATATACCATACATATACCAACATTACAGTACACTACAGTGTTGCTGAACCTGTTAGTTATATGATATGGAGATGTGATTTGAGCTAAACATTTTGAAATTTAATTTAGGAATATTTACCGGAGGATAGTTTCGAACCGTCAACCTCTGGATTATGGACCCAGTACTCACTTCACAAGTCTTCTTTCTGTTTAGAAATATGAGTTTTTATTTTCCAAGTGTAATCAGCATCAAGTAGAAGAGGATGCTATTTATGAAGAAGCACTTATCAGGGAATACTCAGTAACCTCACACCAGAGGTTTCTTACCTGATGCTTTTATGTGACATTTCTGTTTTCTGTTTCAATGCACAAACATAAGTGATCAAGTAAAATCAGGGTGCACATTATATTTTTTCTGTGTATTATACAGAATATTTTAATCTCGGGTTATTTGAAAGGGGAAACAATGACATTAAAGCACCTATAATTGATATTTTTATAATAATAATGTATTAAATGACAACGTGAAAACAATGTGACAATGTGTGAAAGGCATCATAGTGATGAAGCTACAGAGAATTAACACCTGAATCTGCAGCTCCCCTCGGCTTTATAGTGAGTTTCAGCTCATTGTTTAGCTGTCCGGCCTCAACTTTACTGTTCTGGTTCACTCTCACCGCTCTCATAGTGTCGTTTTCGGCAGCAGCAGGCAGCTGTTTTCAGAGAAAGAGCTCTAAAAACCCTCTGTACACTATCTAGAGGCACAGTTAGCGACTAGCTGGTGAACATAGTAGAGCATTTAGCAGCTAAAGAGCCAGATATTTCCCTCAGAACAACCAAAAACAGAGCTAACAGAGAGTGAATATTGGACTTACATTCATCTCCAACTCCAAATGAACGATAATGTTTCCCATAACTGCAGAAAACAAATATGCACCTTTTCTCTGACCATATTAGCTATCAAAGGTGATGATATGTTATTGCAGGTTTAAATGAATGGTATCTTCTACCACCTCAACATGTAGACACCTGTTGTTATATAAATATTTTATCATCCATTCTTGAAGATCAGGGCCAACCAAAGGTGTGTGGCTGTGCTTTGAATGGAACAGCAGAAAACCTGCATAACATTTATCTTTCTTGTTTCTTAAGTGTGATCAAATGCAGGCTGCTTCATGTAAGTCATCCATCTTATACTCGTTGTTCATGCAGAACAGCTGAATAAAACACTTTCAAGTAAAATGGGAGATAGAAAATGAGCAACTTTTGAATCAGCAGATGGCAGTGTGTAGCTCTCAAGCAGCTCAATATCAAACACAGCAAGCCTGTAAATGCAATCAATCTGAATTTAATCTTTAAACATGTTTCATATTGCCCTACTAATAACACAGCTCTCACTGAGAGACAGAGCAATAGCATCCCTGAGCAGGGCACATGTTTGAGTAATTACACCTGACTAAATCCTTTCCACCTCCACTGTTTTTGTGCTACAAACCCACACCAAAAGATGATTTTTAGGTTTTAATTTTGGCTCTTGTTTGTTAATTTTAGTCATATAATTTGTCTTTTTTATTTGTCTTTAAAATATTATAATCCAAACTTAGAAATTAAAGCTGCCACTTGAGGGCAGCAGAACATGCTGTAAACACAACATAAACATATTATCACCTTATAAAGTAATGAGGGCGTGTTAGCAAACATTTACACATACAGCAGGTACAGAGCAACATCAGCATTCGTTCGGAGTCGTGTGAGTGTCCACCTGACAAATGTAAGTATTATATTTACTCTCCTTTTAGCTTTGTTTTGGTATCTACTAACTCCTGAAGGAAATATCTGGCTTTTTAGCAGCTACATGCTCCACTATGTTCTTTGTCTGTCTGCTGTTTGGTGCTGAGCAGGTAGTGTTCAGTGGGTTTATCAGAGCTTTTTTCTCTGAAAGCAGCTGCCTTCTGCAGCTGGAAAGAAAGTTGAGGTGAGACTGAACCAAAATCAAAAAAAGTAAATTTGTAGGCTGTCAAACCAAAACACTGAGCTGAAAGTCGCTAAAAGGCTCTGTAGAGCTGAGGGCAACTGCTTAGTCGCGTGATAGATGATGGTTCATCCCTACAAGCAACAGCTTTCATATTACATATATCATTTGGTTCATTGTTAATATATAAATATTTATTAGTGCAGCTTTAAAAATGAGAAATATAAAGCAATTGCATTTTTTACAGCAGTTAAAGCAACATCCTTTCAACGGATGGGTTGTAACTTGTGTTTTCACTTCCTCTCTCTACATGTTTGCCTGTAATCTCGACCAACCAGGTAATCAGCTACAAATTAGGGTCATGCTTAAAAAATACCCATCAGAGATTATCAAGTTCAAGTTCTTAGAATGAGACAAGTCAAGTAATCAAGATGTCCTAGTTTCCTGCAACGTTGTCTGTCTGCCAGAAAAAATCCCCAGACTCTTCCAGCAGGGATCAATAAAGTATCACATGATTAATATTCTACACGTGTATACAGACATCAATATTATTTTACACTGCTGAGTCAGACGTGAATGAGTTGAATATACCGGGATCAGCATACAGACACTGTGTTACGTGAGAAGAGTAATATAGAATAGTCCAATGAGCTTGACTATTAACTGCCTGCTTGTTCTGGTGTAATTGTTGGCACAGGTACACAAATGTATAAATACATGCTTGTGTTTAATATTATAAAGAGTACAGTCTAGACCTGCTCTAAATGAAAAGTGCCCTGAGATAACTTCTGTTAGGATTTGGCGCTATGTAAATATAATTGAATTGAATTGTTTCTGTGTCCGTGAAGGTCATCAGCAGCCTTTGTAGTTTGAAACTCCTACAGTCCCTGAAGTATTCCTGAGCAAAACACTGAGGTTCAATACTGTCACAACACAGTACGCTATAATACAGTTTCAAACAAGTGAAAAGGGGATTTTCTTGACATACACACATACATATTTTAAAGATTTATATAAATATATAGTTTCATTCTTATTGCTCAATATATGTTGCTTTTTGATTGTTGTTTGTAATCATATTGTTTTCATTTAATAGTCCTTTTTCCTAATTCTATTCTTTTTGCCTGCTCTTTATTTTTTATTTCTCATGGTTTTACATTATATTTCCTTCTGTGAAGCACTTTGTAATTTGCAGATAATTCTCCAAATCAGCTAATAATCAATACATTGAAAATTGATAGAAAAAAAAAATAAAAAATTCTTGTTTTAAAAAAATGCTAAAATGGTAGTTTTACTTCCTGTATTACAGTGTAATGTTATATCATTGCACAGTAGTAGCCACAGAATATAAACAAATAATAAAATTAAAACAAAAAATACCATCATCCAATTGTTTTAACATGCCATGAAATCTGCAACATCTGGAATTTATGTCCAAAAACTCTTTTTCCCACATACAGTGCTTCCCAGTTGCTGACATTTATTGGTTTTTGGAATTGCCAAAGGAGGCCAGTGGTCCTCTACAACAAAATGTAAGCTAGCATCCACTTCGTCTGAGTCCCTTTCCATGTTTGTCCCATAGACTGTGCTGTCCTGGTCCCAGACAGACACTTTCTTATGCCCCAGCTTCCTGTTTCAACCTGACATACAGTTTGTCAAACTATGGAAGCAAAATCCCATAGAAATTCTTTTAGAATGTTTTGTTTTCCTTGAATAAGAGCTTCTGGTAAACGGCAACATAAATGCAACATGTACATTCACAGAACCATTTTGATGGTTCAAGACGACAGCCAGGACAACGAGATATGAGGAACAGTTCTTCAGGGGGTGTAGGGCTTCAGAGTCCACGGACTGGACCGCTGAAGCTCGTTGATCATGGAGACTGGCAGCGAGCGACTACTGACGGGGCTGCAGACAGAACAGGGGGGAGAAGGAGGGTATGTGTCGTCCTCCCACCGCAGGACTCGACCCTTAGCTCTGCTGGGGCCATTAACAGTCTTGGCATAGGGCCCGTTGGGGATTCGGGGTTTGGTATTAGGCACCCTGAGGTAGACGTCGTAGTGGGCAAAAGGACCTCTGGAAGCCTTGAACTTAGTCCTCTTGGCGAGGTGGAGCTCCAAGTCGATGGTCACCTTACGATGCAGGAATAGACAGAGAGATATACTGACACATAAACACACAGGATAGATAGATTGATAGATATACAAATCAATACTTATTTTGCTGCTATTTAAAAAACCACAGAGCTACAGAAAGTACTTGTTCTTTGGGGCCCTGCAGGAAAAATGTGCCGTTGTGCCCCTATTGACTTCACATAGCAGCTTTATTATACTTTGTTTTGACACCCATAATGTACAACCAGTGCCTGACACATTTTTAAGAATATGCCACGTATAATCACAATATCAACTGAATCAATTAAGTTGAATAAAGTTCTTACAGCTAGATTTTAACTCACAGCTCTTCTACAAGACAGGCCACCGTCAGAATGAGGTAAGGACCTGCCTTAAGGCCCTTATCGTTTCAGTTGATATTGTGTTGTGTGGTGCACATTCCACAATTGGAATAACATGGAATAACTGCTGGTGGCGCTAGAGGAAAAGTTAGGGGATCAACAGAATCTGTAGCAGGATTCCACCTTTGGGAACCATGAATGTCTGTACCAACTTTCATGGCAATATATCCAAGTCAAGTCAAGTCAGTTTTTATTTATATAGCACAATATCACAAATCCTCAATTTGCCTCAAAGGGCTTTACAATCTGTACAGCAGCCTTGATTCAGTTCCAAAAAAAATGAGCAGCAAAGGTGGGATTCCTCTCCCAGGACGGACAGACATGCAATGGATGTCGTGTGTACAGAACAGACCAACATAGTAAAATTACAGTATGGACTATCAGGATGACAACATTATAGATAGAGTGTACAGATGTATGAAGAATGGATCCGAGAGGATGTTGAGCAATAGTTGTTGAGATATTTCAGTCTGGATCAAAGTGGTGGACTGACCGAATGGCCCATGGGAAAAGTTTGCCTTCAAGGCCTTTAGGAAGTCAGGTGATAGTATAAAGAGCTATAAAGAGCTATAAAGTCCATGTTGCAAGGAGGTTGTAATGGATGAATGATCAAACACCAGACTTCCACCCAGGAAACTGCTGTTTGTGTCCCGTTTGAAACTTAACTTATTATTTTAACCCAAACCATGAACCTTTTCCTAAACCCAACCAAGTAGCTTTGGTACCTAAACCTAACCAAACTGTGACCGTTTCACAACGTTAACCACGTGTAAGAAAGGCTTTCTGGCAGTACTACGGTCGCAGTTTGGTTAGGTTTAGGAAAAGATAAGTCAACACTGAACTACAGTACATACTTATGGTGCCTAGCCCTAACAAAACTTTGAAGGCAAACTTCTCTCACATGCGACCGAACGACAGACTGATCGACATTGCCATTCATAGAGCCATGCCACTAGCACAAGAACTGTGTACAGCAGTTAGCCTAAGCAGCGATAGTCAACAATGTTGAACAGGAAAACATTTCCCACCTGCACTTTTTGATTGACAGGTGATCATTTCTAGGATGAGCAGTGAAGAAATATCACCGCAGCTAAAGATGGAGCTCAAACAAAGAAAACACCACATCACTGACCGCCACCACCACAACAACAACTAAAGAACAGGCCAAGACTTTATTTATCACGCGGCTTCATCATCATCATCATCATCATCATCAGTCTTTCCTGAGGCAAACAGTTGGGTCACATCACTCTCTCAGCCCTCTGAAGTCGCTGCCATCCAACTGCCCTGCTGCTAAACCAGCCACTCATTCACATGTAGTGCAGGACGGAGAAAGAGAGCGGGGTGGAGGGGTGGGGGTTACTCTGCTTTAGACTGGTTATGTATCGCTACATTTCCATCAGAAAAGAAGCCAAAGGGTCCTGTTCTGATCAGCAGCATTCCTCAGAGCCTCATTAGTAAACTAGACTGTGCCAGAACGATTCATTTAGACTTTACCCCCCCACCCCCCTCGCTTCTCTCCTCTTCCCTTTTGGTTTCAATCCCTCCTTTTCAGGCGGCTTTGTAAGGCACACTGTGTGCTTGTGTGCGTGCATGCATGTAATTTTAAATTAAGTGCAGCTTTCTGTGTGTGTGCATACATATGTGTCTCTATGTGTTCTGTGTGTGTGTTTATATGTGCATGCATGTAAATCCAAATGTGGAGCATTTCCATACGCGTGTTTTTGCGTACATACATACATACATGCATGACTTTGTGTGCCTCCATCACGCCCTACTATGTGTAGTATGTGCCTGCATCAGCCAATCACGGCGGCCCCTTCAGGATCCTACCACCATCATTCCACCACATCGTCAGCCAATCACTGGCTGCCGATGAATCCCAAGTCCCACCAGGTTTGAGTCGGAACAGCAGAGAAAAAAAAAAAGACTGAGAAAATCACACGCCTTCACCATGTTCTCTGTTTCCATTTCTTTTCCTGAACCCCTCTTATACCCTCCACACACACTTTATACCCCAGACAGCTCTTTGTCTCCTTTGATTTGGGATGAAATGAAAATGAAAGTACCTCAGTACATTTACAGTACTGTGTAGTATAGTTTTGAGGTTCTTGTATGTTGCTACTTTACTTTAATATTTCCATTTTATGCTACTTTCTACTTCTACTTCACTACATTTCAGCGGGAAATATATATATAGATATAATAAGTTTGCACGCATACTGCCTCATTCTGATTGCTGACAGCTGACACCATAAATGAAAGAAAAGTTTTCAATATTTATAATATTTAAATTCTTTGCTAATATGAAGACTAGAAACTTAAATCTGACTAGAGTCATAATGAGGACATTGCTGTGTGTGTGTGTGTGTGTGTGTGTGTGTGTGTGTGCGCCCTGAGACAACTGAAGTGACAGCTGGACAGCTGTGCAGGAGAGGATTAGGGTCGTCCGAAGAGATCGCCGGGGTTTAACATTTGACCTAATGTGAAGTCGAGAGCAGTTTTAATGCTCTGATATGCTACAGTTTGTTACTAGATGACAGTAAAGCTGCATAAAAGTCACTTAATCTGTCTCGTCCAACCATGTGTGTTTGTGAGTGTGTGCGTTTGTGTGCGAAGGCAGAGGAACCCGGAGTTCACTGAGTTTGGATCTCGTCTGCTCAGCCTGTAGTATCCGAAAGGGTTCCCATGGCAACGACGCCCTCTGAAAATCGCAGTGAGAGTGAAAAAGAGAGAGGGAGAGGAAAAGAGTGAATGTTCAAGAGGTCAGTGGACGTGGAAAACACACACACACACACACACACACACACTAACAGGGTTAACATGTCCTTTTACTTCTGTAATAAATACGGATTAACCACTTGCTGCTTCACTCGGACAGATCAGGTGTTCGCGTCCACATCGTTGGTTAAAATCAGTTCCTTTTTTAATCTCTTTTATACTCCTTTTATCATCTTTCACATGGTCACAAGAACGCTTCGTGGAACATTTTGCAGCTCTGACCTTGACCTCATTATATCATTAATTCCTAGAAAGAATCGGACAGCCCACAACATTTCCATATTACATCATTTTAAAGTGGGAAAAAAATATTGTTTACCGTATATTGTTTCCTGATTTTACAGAACAATTATCAGTGTCATCTGATCTTTATTCAGTTAAGTTATTTACTCACAGTGGATTTAATGTTTGTAAGAGTTTGTATGAGCTTGTATCAGTGTCAATGCCAATGGATAGTTAAAACGGAGCTTTTTCAGTCTCCTTTTGCTGCTGCAAACTTTGGTGTTGGGTAGCTTTTTCCCAGGGAACACATTTAGTGCCCAGTTAGCGATTATGTCTGACATTTCTGGCTGCAGCAACATTTTGTTTGGAATTAACAGAAACAAACGTGGGTAGTTCAGCATCAGCAGCGATAAGCATCATGACTGAACAAAGACATGAGTGCCACCTACAAAACCTCTGGTGAGTTTCACACTTATTTGGATACATTTAAAGTTGACGTAGGATTCTGTCATTTTAAAGATTATCTACGGTGGCCCTGAAGGTCAAAACACAACGACATTTCAGATTACGGGAGGGACAACTCTTCTTGTTAAAAAACTACTACTACTTGCAATGCGCCGGTCTGCAACGTTCTGAAACTTGCCAGTTTACGTGACGGTGTATCGTTTCCACAGAAATGACTCTCTGCACTTCAGTTCTAACTACCAGCTTTTCAGACTTTTTTGTAGCTGTATCTAATTTGTAGCGTATTAAAATATGAATGAAGATAGTGATAGTGAGTTACTTGCTACAGTTACATTTCTAGTATTGATAAACGGCAAAAACATACCAAAACGAGCGGGTCGAGATGACCAGCTGACTTCGCTACGAGCTGATTGGCTGTTGAAACAGGTGACGTGCCTTACGTTCTAAAACCAGCCACTGGCGACTTGACAAGCCAAGTCACAGCCGGCGCCATCAGCCGGCGCCATCAGCCGGCGCCATCAGCCGGCGCCATCAGCCGGCGCCATCAGCCGGCTTGAGTCGAGCTGAGATGGGCAAGTTCACACCGCTGCAACTTTTCCCTGCAACGTTCTAAAACGATTTTTGTCTCGTCGTGAATCTTTGGTCTGAACTGGCCTTAAACATACCCAGAGAGTCGTCAGTTGCCTGACAGCGAAACAACCAATCACAGCAGCATAGAGTTTAGAGCGTTCCTCCGGTTGATCCAATCTAGCACCGCCCCCCTTAACACATCCATTGAATAAACTCTGAATTGACTTGTGTTCGGTCCAATCACAAACAAGAAGTGTTGTCCCTCCCTTTCCGTAATCTGAAATGGTGTTGTGTTTTGTGAAATGTTGTTGTGTTTTGACTTTCAGGGCCACCGTAATTATGTAAAAACTCTTTAGTTTCAGTTTTCATACAGCAAACTCGTGCCCTACTCTTACCATCTGGTGAGGAGGGGGTTTGGATGGATAGACTAAAGAAACATGGCAAAGTGAAACAGCACTTTCAGCAGAGCAGTAAAGCTCTGTTAGGTCACCTCTCCTTCTGTGAAAATATATTTACTGTTTTAATATTTCACAATGGAGGTGTTTTCATTGACATGTCTATCTCTTTCCATTGAGAGACGAGTATTAAATAGCTCTGTTATCCCTGCTTACGGTACAATGTGAGGTCAGTGTTTGTAAAAATGTATCCTCTCAGGAGAGTATATCTGCAAATGGCTTTTGGGAGTGGAAACAGAAATACAGAAAAAAAATGGTGTGTTTTAAAATGTATCTGCCTTTATTTGGCCCAGAACATTAAAGGAAAGAGACAATGCTGTCCCTCCCACAATGCTTGATTGACAGCTGATCCCTGAAAAGAAGAGACACCACAGCAATGAGCTGATGACACCTACGATGGAGAAAAAAAAAGGACAATGATCTTGTGGATTAACACTTACACTTTCCGATTGATTGCTATGCTTTTTTAAGAATTTATTATCATTTTGAACTGTATCTTAGTGGACATAAATGGATGAGACTTGCTTGTTTCTTATAAACAAGCACATAACGGTTCACTCTGTCACACTGTTACTCTCAGAGGAGATGACGGCACCTCCCCCACCCTGCTTCACTTCTCACTGTTGATAATGTAATGCCCACTTGTTGCCATGGCGTCCGCTGGTACTTCTGGTCTCACTCGATTCAATTCAGAGGACCCTCCTTTGGTGTCTGTGTGTAGGTGTGCTTGAGCATGTGCAGTCATGTGCTACTGCATGTGCCAACGTCTGCAAGTGTGTTTTTGCGTGTGTGTGAAAGGAATAAAAATGGGTGATAATCGCAGTTGTTGTTGTTTTTGTAGCTTGCCTACTGCTGCTTCCTATTCTGGGTAAAAAAATTCTTTTCTTCAGCCTTCTGGGGTCTGAAATGCTCTCTTACCTCCCCTCTTTGTTTATTTGAAGAAAACAAAGTGTACCCAGACCATCCCCCCACCCTCCACCCATCAGCACCCCTCGACCCTGGGAAGGATCCCCCACAATGACGCTGTTTAACTCGTTGCTTTCTCAGTGATCCAAAGGAGAAACCCAACAAAAGGCCGGCAATGCTGTGGCCTCATCTGAGAACCATTCAGGGCTGTTTATCACATGTGTGAACTTGTGTGTGTGTGTTGTTGTTGTTGTACTTCTATCCTTGTGGGAACCAATTTGAGTTTTATACTTTTAGAGTGAGGACATTTTTGAAAGAAAGAACACTTTGTCTGGCCCGTCCTTGCACAAAAGGGCTAAGACTTAACGGAAAGGTCAAGGTTACAATTAGAGCTGTAGACTTAAGTCACAAAAATTGGGAATTGAGACTTGACATAGACTTGACTGCTTTAAGACTTGAGACCCAACTCTCTAAAGACTTGACTTGAGACTTGAAAGTAAAAACATTCAAGTCTATCTATCTATCTATCTATCTATTAAAAAACTAAGACAGCTTTTTAAAAAAGCTGCATCATTTTAATAGTCAGCATTCAGAGACCTGAAAGACTTGGATCTCGAATTTCAATTTGCTTATGCTTGTAACTTGACTTGGATATGACACACAACGGTCATCGGCCTCATCCAGGACGGTGACGAGTCTGCATTCAGACGGGAGGTTGAACAGCTGGCCCTCTGGTGCGGTCAGAACAACCTGGAGCTGAGCTCAAAACTGTGGTGATGACAGTGGACTTCAGGGGGAGCCCCACAACACCGCCCCCCATAACCATACTGAACAGCACTGTGTCTGCTGTGGAAACCTTCAGGTTTCTGGGAACCACAATTTCCCAGGACCTAGAGTGGCCATCCAACATCGACTCCATCATCAAGAAGGCCCAGCAGAGGATGTACTTCCTGCGCCAGCTCAGGAAGTTCAACCTCCCTCAGGAGCTGCTGGTCCAGTTCTACACTGCCATCATCCAGTCTGTTCTCTGCACATCCATCACTGTCTGGTTTCGATCGGCCACCAAACAGGACAGGAACAGACTACAATGGACAGTCAGGACTGCAGAAAGAATCACTGGTGCCAACCTGCCCTCCATTCAGGAAACGGGCAGGAACCATCACTGCAGATCCATCACACCCTGGACACAACCTGTTCCAACTTCTCCCCTCTGGTAGACGCTACAGAACACTGTACGCCAAAACAACCAGACACAAGAACAGTTTCTACCCACGGGCCATCACTCTGATCAGTTAACATCAGTCACACAGTGTCAGGGACAATCCCTGTGCAATAACCCTGTGACACAAACTACCACTGAACCTGTAAATTATATTTTCTCATTGCTTAAATACACAGTTTTTAAACATGTAAATATCATCAGTCAAACACAAATCTATGCACAGTGTGCATACTGTATATACTGTCATATCCAACTACCTCATGTACATAAAGCAACCTGTTAATTAATCATATTTATTTCAGCACCCTTTGCACTGTGCACCATTGCACTATTGTCTTACAGTCTACTAATGTTATTGTTGTTGTTGTTGTCTATATATATACAGTATGTACTGTATATATATATATATATACTTTTTATATACTGTATATTTATATTTATATTTATATCTGTACATAGTAGTCTAATGTTTATGTCTACCTTGTCGAGCTTGTTGTCCTTGTTTTTAACTGTATGTATGTCTATTCTGTATAAGTACATTGAGAGAAACATAAAACCGGAGTCAAATTCCTTGTATGTGAACACATACCTGGCCAATAAAGCTGATTCTGATTCTGATTCTCCAGGACTCGGCTTGAGACTTTTCTCGAATTATTTGAGACTTGACTTAGACTTGTCTCAAATGACTTAAGACTCGACTTGGATTTGTATCAAATGATGTGAGACTTGACTAAATGTCTCAAATTACTCAAATGTCGACTTGGACTTCTCTCGAGTGACTTAAGACCTGACTTGGACTTGTCTCAGATGACTTAAGACCTGACTGAAATTTGTCTCAAATGACTTGAGATGTCACCTGAATTAGTCTCGAATGACTTGAGTCCTCAAATTACCTGGGATTTGACTTGGACTTGTCTCGAATGACCTCAGACCCGACATAAATGCATTATGTCAATAAGGGTCCTCACAAGTATAAAAGTATAAGTGTGTATGTATGTGTGTGTGTGTGTGTATGAGAAAGAGAGTGGCAGTGAGCATGGGAAGCTGACAGATGCTTTGAGCACGTATGAAAGTAAGTGTGCATATGTGTGTGTGTGTGTGTGCTCTATTGTGCCAGTTCAGCATCCTGAATAGAACAAAAAGCTCTATAGAGCAGAGCTGAAATATGTGTGGGAGGTGTGTGTGTGGCTGTGTGTGTCTCGCTGTGTGTGTGTGTGTGTGTGTGTGGCTGTGTGTGTCTCGCTGTGTGTGTGTGTGTGTGGCTGTGTGTGTAGGCATGCAGGGATGAATATGACGAGTTAATTTCTATATGTCCATTTGAAAGAATAAGGTTGAATTCCCGCACACGATCAGCACTGAGTTCATTACAGATCAGACAGTTCTGTCATGGACCATCATCAGGCATCAAATTTACTAAATCAAACATTTATACTAACCCTCTCACAGAAGAAGTACTCAGGTCTTTTACTTGAGTAAAAGTAGCTATACCACAGTGTAAAAATACTGTAAAAAAGTCCTGTATATATATATGATAGAAAATATAGTCAAAATTGTCTCTAAATTTAGAAAATTCCGACTCTTAGAATTTAATCAACCACTTTAGTTCAGTCAGCTGCAGTTCCTTAAAAAAAAGTTGTAATATGATAATAAAAAACATTCTGTACTCTTTTCCATTTGTGCTGTAAACCGCACTTTATGTACGAACGTGTTTGCATGTGTGGGTTCCTTGTTAATATTTTGGTTTTCTACAGAAGATGTGTATTTTTCACTGTTCATATACTGTATATACATCTGTAAGTGTTATATTTATTTGCAAGTGTGAGCACGTCTGCTTGTGTGTGTGTGTCCAGCTGGACACAGGGAAGCGTCTCTGGAGGCAGGAAACATGCAGAAGCAGCAGACCGGGAACCTGGTGTTTTGGCGTCATGATTTATGTGCCGTGAAGACGATTTTCTAACAGTAGACCAGCTGTCGACGCTGGAGATGGTAAATCTATCTATCTATCTATCTGTAACTTTCTGGCATGAAATAGCAAATTGCTCTTGTTTTGGCGAAACCTTGCAATTATAAAATTCCTACTTTTCCAGGATAAAGTAAAACAACCTTCATTATATTTTGGCTGTCATCAATGTTTTGGTTTCACAAAGCCAGGAGTTGCAAAGTTCACTCACCTCAGCATGGGCCAATAAACCTCCCAGGGGGGGCTCCAGTTTTTCTATGCTAAAATACTACCTGGCCCCAAGTTCGCTGTGTGATACTTTGATTATGAATATGCAACACGTTAGCAGAAAACTTAAATAATGAAGATCTTAAAAATAGATTATTAACAGAGGCCTTCCACATTAGAAAATGAGGTGGGACTCGCCCATTTCATGTCGGTTGATATGGTGCTTTAGTGGCGCATATTCCTAAAGAAATGTTATTTAAATTAGCGTAGTTGGCGAACAGTAAGCCAAAGGCAGCCGCACGCTAACAGCAAGGAAAGAATCAGGTGAGTTTAGTTAGAGAGAAAAATGATCAAAACCGAGTTATGAGATCAACAGGGTTTCTTTGCCTCTTTAGAGGATCAACTAAACACATATTCATAATTCTGACAAAAAATGCTCCACTCAAAAAAAAAGTCCCACTCATTTGGTTATTGTCCAGAGCTTTCAGCCACATCTCATGGCCTTCATCAGGAGAGGGTTTGGCGTTGTGGTCATGTGACAACAGCTTAACATCTCCATGACAACTGAGCCAACTCCATCTGCTGATGAAGGCCATGAGATGTGGCTGAAAGCTCTGGAGAAGCCAAATAAGTGGTAATAGAATCTAATAAAAAATAGCTATTTACTGGTGGTGTGGTATTAAAATTAAAAGGGAGATCTGTAAATGTTGACTTCATAATGTGGAAAAAGTGTCCAAAATATACCGTAACCTGTGCGTGTATGTGTGTGTGTGTGTGTGTGTGTGTGTGTGTGTGAGCAGGGAGGCACATTTATGACAAGGATCTAAGAAGCTGCGTTCAAAGCCATGCATGTTGGAGTTTAGGGGGAAAAAAGGGGGAGGCGACGCTGAGGAAAACACAGGCTCCACAGAGGTCATGTTAAAAAGGTTTATTTCAACAACTGTCTGAATCTTGTTTGTTTATTCTCTGTTCGAAGTCCCAAAAAAGTACAAAATAAAACAATAAAACAAGTACATCAAAGGATTAGAAATCACATCAATGAAAACCAAGACACATTGTGTTGCTTCTTTTAAATTCAATCCAAGCAAATTTTTTTTTTCCAATATTTATACATACTCACTGGATTAGTCAGACAAACATCAAAACCTCTCAGTAGCTTTATCTTAACTGTTTTTTTTTACAATGACGTTTTACGTACTTTTTAAACTTCTGTATGATTTCTTTCTTTTTACAAATACACCAATGCAGGCAGGGGAAGGGGTGTGTGTGTGTGTGTGTGTGTGTGTGTGTGTGTATACATATAAGTATATGTTTTCATCTTTTCACTATATGTGTATGCTTCTTGTGTGTGTGTGTGTGCAGGTAAGAGAGATAAGGGAGAATAGAGTGACAGCAACAAGGGGGGCGGGGCTGCGAAACAGGGGCGTGAGTGGATATAAGGGCGGGTTGCAAGGCGGCGGCAGGGTGAGGCTGGTGGGGGGGTTTACTTTCAGCAGGGGCAGTGGCGGCGGCGGTGGTAGTGTACGTTTTTTTGCAGCGGTCCAGGCCGCTTGGTGGCAGTGTTGCCGTGTCGGAGACGGTTGCAGACTGGGTTGGTTGGCTGGTACGTTGGCAGGCTGGTTGGTTGGTTGGTTGACCGGTTAGGCGCACTCGGCAGCGGACGGACGGAGAGCAAGGAGGAATTTGGGGGCTCCCGTTGCCGGCGCACCTTGTCGTTGTCGGTGTGGTGTTGTCAGGATGCTGGGGTTGTTTTGTTTTTGTTTTATTTTCACATCATGTTGTTCTGCAGTGAGTTTACCTCCGAGGAGTTCTCCTCGCCCAGGACCTTGTGGTTCTCGTGTTTGGGGGTCAGAGAGTTGTGGATGTTGAGGGAGTCGTCCTCCTTGGGCGGGGCCTTCACCGGGTCCTCCAGCTTGTTTTGGGAATTAGGATCATCCTACCCAGGGAGGGGTGGAGGTGGAGGGGTGGGGGCAGAAAGTACAGTTAGAACCACATCAACAGTTTCATGTTCAGTTGCAACTTTGACCCTCTCAACTGGTGGAAAACTTTACTTTTGAATTCTTTCAAAACCTCTGCAGCAAAGTCTGACCAACCCATCAGAACTGGATTTCCTCAAAGACCACATTCATCTTTGTTTAAGGCAGTAACAAAGAAAACCAGCCCTTCAGTCCAAGGAAATCAACCATATTGGATGATTTTGCACCTCACAATGTAAGTCCAATGCCAACATTCAGTGCCCGTTTAGGAAGTAAGTCTGTCCTTTATGTAGTGAAGCGGAAGATAAGGGTGTGACTTCCACATCCTGTCACAGACCTGCATTCATCCTTTTATTAACCATTAACCACAATGTTTCTCTAGCCATAACCAAGCGTTTTAGTTGCCTAACCCTAACCATACCTTAACCATTGTTAATTTACCATAACAATGTTCATCCCCTAACCTTAACCATACCGTGGCTGCCATGTGCAGATATCGTAGAAAGCTAGAATTTTAAAAACGTTAGCACTGGACATAAAAGTCGTTGTCATTGAACGTAATTCTGTGTTTTGCAGAATCGCCCAACATCGACGTTCTTGTCTGGTGATTGGATTGAAGAAAACAAAGATGAGCTTGGGCTCAATATGCTTTTGAAGAATCCCAGAGCTTTGGATTTGTCTTTTATCTCATGCACTCCAACGGATTTTCATGTTCCACCTTCATGTTTTAAAGAACCACACCAGTGTGTTTGCACCTTTTAGCTCCTTAACTACAAATCTTTACAGTTTTGCTGACTTTTTCTGAATGCTTGCATCTAGTATTCCAGGTAGCTACTGGTTTCCATTAATTAAGCAGACTCTTGAAACTTGCTTGAGTTGTGTAGCAGCCAAGATAAAGGTCATTTTCACAAAAGACATTTTGACATGTCACATCAAAAAAAGCACAATAAAACTCATGATGGCTGAATTCCATTTAGCTGCTTCAGTTTCAGGGTCCTTGCATTGTTCATGCTGGCTCACTGTCACACTGTCATGGCTTACTAGGACACCTGAATAGAACAGAGCTATTGTACCTCTGCTTTTTCTCTATGACAAGTCAAAATGTCTGCTGTGAAAAAGACCTACAATATATTGTAACTTTATAATAACTTAACAAAGATTAATGCAGACTTGATATTTGCTGTGATGGGTTACACAACTCTAGCAAGTTTCCAGAGCCGGGTAATAGATTTTCACATTGTACAGAAATGAAAAGAAATCAATGGTTGGTGATGTAGAATATTTGTAGTAAAAGGTCTAAAATCAGTTAAAAGAACCACTGGTATGAGACCGCCAGAATGCAGCAAAATACCATAACATATTCAGCTAAATCAAATTGCAGCTATTGTATTGTTACTTCAAGCAAAACCAGTTTCAGTAGCTTGGAGGCTCCACTGTTTGATAATCATCATGCTCGGCTGGCATGTCATGTTTGGTTGAGGAGACAGCGAGGTGAGCTGCATGAGCGACACGTCCCCCCGCCCCTTTTCAGGCAACCCAGGAAGCACATGCACATCCACATGCAAGACCCTATAACAATATGCCCCCATGTACAGTAATGATCGCTCATGCAGAACGCCCCATCTCCTCCTGCTTCACCTCCTCCCTTCCATTTACTGTCCCAAAACAAAACAGAAAGACAAATAAACTCTCCACCCTTGTTGTTCATCTGTGCGTACCACCTTCATACATACCCAAGCAGTCGCTGGGGGGAAAAAAAACCTCCAACGAGTTTTAAGAGGTTTCAATTCAATTAATCTGAATTTAATTAAGGTCAGAGGGAACAAATTGATTGCAGAGTCCATTTTAGCTCAGTTTTTCCAGCCTCTTATCCCCATTAATATTGCATGGCATCATCGACCCTGCCGCGCCCAGGCATCCTGGGGCGTCCGTCTGCGCCTCTTCGTCACACACACATTGGGCACATACACACCCTTACAGACAAACACACAAGCGGAGCATGGTGAGAGAGACACCACACACACACAGGTTGGCAGATTCACACACACACACACACACACACACACACACACACACACACACACACACAGAAACAATCACACACACGTTAAATTCCAGACCCTGAGGCCTGTGCCATTTACAAACACACCCTAATTGAATGTTTGCATTTGAATCTAATGGCACTTTTAGGAAGGAAGAGCAGTGAGAGCATTTACCCGGTGGCTGTTGGCCTAGATTGTAACTTCAGGCAGGACGTGTGGATACGTCACTTCCATGGTTATGGGATAGGGGCCCTCTGTCCTCCCGTCAGCGTGAAACTGGAAAATGTTTTTATTGTTTGTTGGATGTCATTGTTGTGCATGGGTGGAGGAGGGGGCGGGCGGTGGGTGGGTGGGAGGCACAGAGTCACGAGGACTTTAGAGTGGGGATCATTTTTGGGGGGAGTGGGAACAGAGATAAACAGGGTTCTGATGATGAT
This sequence comes from Maccullochella peelii, assembly GCA_002120245.1. Classification (NCBI taxonomy): domain Eukaryota; kingdom Metazoa; phylum Chordata; class Actinopteri; order Centrarchiformes; family Percichthyidae; genus Maccullochella; species Maccullochella peelii. The sequence continues at coordinate 50,497 of LKNJ01001180.1, forward strand.
GATGATGGAGGCACACGGACAGTTCCTAATGTCCTTTTGTCTTTTAGTGGGCTGGTAAGGGTGGATTGTATGTTTGGTATAAGGTGCTACATGACCTATTTCAGCGTCAGGAAATAATATTCATTTTAATTTTAAGCTGGGAAAAACCTTTCCAACATATTAATCTTCATAAAGCCCCTGTATGTAGATTTTTGTGTGTTATTAAAGCATAATTACGAGGAAATGTGTGTTTGTTTGTGGAATATTATTATATATTGGTGCAGTCTTGGTGTTGTTTTTTGTTGCTTTTTTAAGCCACTCTAGTGTTGTGGCTCAAGGGATAGTCCAGAATGAACTATTGGATGGACAGCATTCAACTTTGTGCAGACATTCATGGTCTCCTGAGGATGAATCCTAATGACTTTGTTGATCCCCTGACTTTTCTTCTAGCACCACCATTGGGTTGACATTTTTGTTTTTGAGTGGAATATCTCAACAACTACTAGATGGATTGCCATGAAATTTAGTACAGATATTCATGTCCCCCTCAGGATGAATTGTAATGATTTCGTCTAGCGCCATCGTCTATTTTAATTTGTCCAGTACTTTGGTTTATGGCTGAACACTTGCAAAACTAATGACACACTATACATTCCCATCAGCCTCAGCTATACTTTGTGTTTAGTGCTAATTAGCTAATGGTGTGTGACATGTTAGCATGCTGACGTTAGCATTTAGCTTAAAGCACCATTGTGCCTAAGTGCAGCTAGCATGGCTGTAGACTCTTAGTCTTGTTAAACTACCATTAAGAGAAAGTCACACACACCCAGGGGCTTCGAGTTAAGTAAAAAAAGAAATATTTATTGGATAAGGCAATCTTCTTTGCAGGAAGCGATGGGGTTTATGGGAAATGGGGTCCTAAATTTGATGTTGTATGATTTTAGCTAACAATCATCTGGTTCATGGTGCACAGAAATAACCAAAGTGTCAGTTAATCTGACCGTACCACGTGTATATGTATGTTAAAAATGAAATGTGTGGCTTGACACCCTTATTATTTGTCTCTAGTTGGAAGGGCAGGCGGGTGTTTTGAGAGGTTGTGTTTGTGTCTGGATCAGTATTTTTCTTCAGCTCTTTTCTTGCAGTTGATTAAATGTGTTTTGCATTTACATAGTTTGAGAATTAGTACATCTGTGTGTTTGTTAGCTTTTTTACGCTTGGACACATAAACTTCAGATTAAAATATTTGTATTGGTATATGTGGCTCTTTTCTCTGAGTGTATATGTGTCTATATTTGTGTTTGCATTCAAGAGTGTGTCTGGTTCGTATGCATGTCTCTGTTTGTGTGGAGTGCAGAGGAATAAGAAGACGAGAAGGACTGGTCATTACTTGCACAATATGCATCAGCATGGTTTGGCACAGCACGGCCTCTTAACTTGAACTGGGACACACCGGTATGAATCGCTCCATCAATAACAACGGAACATGAAGTGTGTTTCCCGATGATAAGTGAGTGTAAATAATACGAGGACCATCTCTCGTACATTGAACTGATGCAAAGACTAGGTCTCGTTTGTCTTAAAAGTTCAAACTTCATCCTACGTTTTCATATAAACTTTGCAATATCTCCTCTGAATACTCTGCGACTTGAAGGTTGCTCCTCTGGGAAGTCTTCTGGCGCTAAGAAAGTGATTAAAATTTTAAATTTCCACAGCAGTAACAGTAGCTTATTTGCTTGGAAAAAACAATAGCAACAGTGCTGCTCAAGCTAACCTACAGTCTACAGATGAAACTTACAGATAATAAGAAAAAATACCAAATAAAGATTTTTCAGATCATCACTTTAATGATGAGATCAATAAGAAATCAAAGAAACTGGTCACTCTACATGGTCCCAGTATTTTCTGTTCTCACTGCATAAAAGGATCATATGAACTTATTCAAATAAAAGGGACAATTTACTTATTTTTAAAGCACAATTCTCCTGCACGCCTGCTGCATTTGGACTTTAGGGTCAATTCAGTCGATGGAAATGAAATCGTCTCAGAAATTGCGGCCAGCTCTGCCCGGTCAATTCATTTTCTGTGTTGAATTTATTTAGTATTGACAAAAAAAAGGATTCAATTTCACTGCTTGCTGCAGAGGAAACTGTGTGGCTGGACTCTGCTAAATTACTGTGTGTGTGTGTGTGTGNGGGGTGGGTGGTGAGATTGAGGACAAGAGGGTTCAATCTACCACAGTGAATGAAGCACAAAGCATTCTATTACTGTGGAAAAACGCAGGAGAAAAAAAAGTGCTTTTTGTGTTATTGTTCAGAAATGTCTGGCATGTGTGTGTGTTGGCTGTATTCAAAATGTGTGTGTGCATGTGTTTTTTTTTTACATGGCTGTCTTTCTGTGCTTGTGTATGCTTCAATTTCTCTATAAATTGTGCCTTTTCTCCACCAACTGCAGGGGTTTTCTTCCATTGAAAGCCTCAGTGTGTGTGTGTGTGTGTGTGTGTGTGTGTGGAAGAGGTGGCACGTTGTCTGTCTGGACATACGACAAGGTCTTTACAAGGTCCACAGTTTCCTGCCGCAGGACCGATGCAGTTTTAGTGTGTCTGTTTATGATTGGGTTTGGATTTTACCTCCAGGCTCTGTTAAAGGGCGATTTCACACAGTTTTCATGGTTTTATCTCTGTAGGGACTTATATGTGACTCTGTGCAAACACAAATTGATTTAATCCCGGGTTCATATTTACAATGTTTTTTAAGCAGAAATTGAAACTTTTCCGAAAATATAATCCATATTGGTGTTTGTTTGCATCCTTATGGGCATTAACTGGAGCTCATAGTTTACTATGTTTTTCTATATTTGATATACTTTTGGTTTTTATGTATTTGGTGGGAGGGGGTAAAACTCGGATTGATCCACTGAGAGTTGAGAGAGGGTGATTGACAGGGCCACAGTAACAATGAGAGAGCTGTTTGGAAAGGTGAGAGAGGGGGGCGGGGCTATCTGACATTTTGAATTTGGTCTTACCTCACAGTCGGACTCCTCTTTGGTCTTACACTCCCAGGTGTATCTGCTCATGGTTTTCTGAGGGGAGGGGGATGGGGCAAAGGGTTATACTCCTCAAAACCATACAAGGCATCCTCAGAGAGAAAGACAGGTGGAGACGGACAGAGAGAAAGCCGGAGGGTGAAGAGAGAGACTGATCAAAGTGGACAGAAAGAAAGAAGATGAGTGGGAAGAGAGACAGATCGGAGACGCTACAGAGAGATTAGGTAGCAAGAAAGATGGAGAGAGAAAGAAGAGATGGACAGGAAGAGATCGAAGCAGACAGATAAAATAGACAGAGAGAGATCAAGTGTTGGAGACAGAGACCAATAGTAGGAGACTTCCTTTCAGACGTCAGCTGATATTCCCAGCTGGCTACAGACTCTCTGGTGCTGCCTGGCCATTATTCTGTATTACCACAGTAAATACAGGTTTGGACATTTCTGGTGAGGTTCTCCAGACACAGGGCTATTAGTTTGGAAGGGAATTGAGGTTATTTGCTTTATTAGTGGGTTTATTTTGTGGGAAGATTGGTGAGTTGGTATGGTTTTTGGTTTGGGGAAGCCTACTGTATATGTCTATAAGTGAGTTATGTACGTGGTTGGAACATGTGTTAGAAAATAAACCATGGGCTGAATAGTAGTTGGAAATCTGTTCTGTTTGTTTTAGGCTAAATGGATGGACAAGAGGGAAGAGGGTGCCACATCTGGACCATGCAGATAATGCCAAGAAAACTTGTCAGTCACAGAGCTTACACCAAGATGATGTTTTTACGACTTTCCTTTGACTGACTTCACTAATTTTTTTACTAGGGCTGGGGTTCGATACCATTTTATTGAATCTGAATCCAGTGTCCAATCTGCTTATCAAATCAGAACACTTTCAAATCCCTTCTCCAATCTACTTAGGTTTAGCTTTCAACATCTGTAAGTAACTTAAGTTATAATAATTAAAACTCAGAGATTCAGTTGAGATCTTTAATCAACTTTTGTTGGCTTAGAAGGCAGAAACACTTCATACTGATAAATAAACTTTTAGAAACACCTAATTTTTCACGGGCTACTTGCTCCAGATGCAGAAGATCCAGATTCAGCTCTTTAAGGCTCTAAATTTTAGAAAAACTGGGAGATTCAGACTACTGATGAAGCAATCAGTCAGATTGTTTGACACCGCTCTGTAAATCTTGTTGGACTGCAAAAACACACTAGTGATCGCAGAGTGGTGTAAAGACAGAGTGATGCTTCTTTCTTTTGCAAGCAATCTTTGACAGAGTACAGACACCGGCTCACAGAGAGCAAATAAAAGCCAAATTTCATTCTGATATCTTAGTATCTTAATTAGTTACAGCTGAAAAATAACCGATGAAAGCAATGGTCAGTGTCGACTAAAAGTGTGAGTCCAGCTACGCAAATGTTTTGTATATTAAGAGCAAGAACAGATAAAAGATTTGTTAACAAGCCTAAGAGTTTAGCAAATTTGGGGATTGTGCCAACCTGAAACCAGATCCAAAATAAAACCGTGCATCGGAACCCAACCCCATTTGTTACCCTGTGCAGTTTTTGTGTAAAAAAAACAAAGTTACGTTCACATTCACGGTTTCTCACCAAACATACTGAGTGTAACCTTGATGCCTAACAAACATTCTGAGGGCGTTTCCTTCCTCATAAAACATTTGCAAAGCTGATTTTTATTAATATTTTTGAAACCTGCATTGTTTACATCCATGTTTACTAGCTTGCAGTTTTCTTTCCTGCCTTTTTTGGTGCATTGCGACATTGCTACTGGCCACGGAAATGTATATTGACTTGCACAAATGCTCAACACCTGCATGGGCATACTCGTGCATGATACAAAATGGGGACCCACTTATCACACAACACGTCCAACACGGTAAAAAAACGTCACAGGCTACCTTTAAGTGTGCTAAAACAAACCATTTAAAGTACTTACAAATACTATTCAATCCAGTGGATGAGTGGGGATTTTGGGGGTTGTGATATGTAGGTGGTGTCGAGTTAGGAAGTGGACATTTTAGATATATTGTTAGGAGGTGAAGATGGATGTTTTTTATTACTCTATTGGAATTTCTTGTCTGTCAGGGTAGTGAAAATGGTATTTGATCGTGGTTACAATGAGACACTGGCCTCTAAAGAAATGAAACTCTTGAGCTAGCATGAAAGAATTGAGAATTATAGAGAAACAACTAGTTGCTTTAGGTTTCCAAGTGAACAAAACTACTGATGGAGTTGTTAGAGGGTGGTACCACGTCCTAAAACCAAAACCAAATCAAAACAAACTCTACCTCAGTTGTAGCACTAGAACTACCCATGCTGCTACAACGCTAGCGTTGCCGCTACTAGCTACCCATGCTTCAGTTAATGAGGCACCTGTCGGCTCTCTGCTGCCACCTGCAGGCAGCCGTGAGGTGTTGCATCTCAGATGTTTATCCTGATAACCCCAATCATTTCTCACAAATGTCCCACACCTTTAGCTTACCTGTTTGTGACATCAATCCTTCCCCTACCTCCCCCACAGAAAACCACAATAAACCATTTTTTAACAATCCCCCCCCCCATGCATTTTCAGGATAAACAAGTAAAGCAGACATTTTGTTATAAGTACAGATTTGTAAACAGATAGCGAAGCAGAGCTGCAGTGGCTGACATGTCCACTGGGTGGCACATGTTAGCGACAGAGCAGGAATGCCATGACATACCGATTCAAGAGGTGATCAGAGAGAGAGCAGGTTAGAAAGAGACGGGGTGGGGAGGGTCGCCCCGAAGGATTGTGGGAGTTTTCTCTTAAAGGAGTCAAGTTAAAACCAGGGCAGCTTGCACTGCGAGAACAGTCCATAAATGTTCAGTCTGCATAGTTTCAGGGAGAATTTAACCTCTAACCTTGGCTTGTGTTAGTGCCCTAATTCACCCACTGAGCTGATTTATGCTTTATCTCCTCTTTGTCAGCGTGCAATTAAGAGTTTCTTGGACACTGTTCAGTCAAAATAAACCAGTGAGATGTGCCTAAAATAACTAGTTAAGGCTTAAAGCTTCATTTTTCCAGACACTCTCACCTTGAAATGGTAAAAAAAAAAACAATGCCTCTTTTAAGTTTTGTGTGTGTATCTGTGTGTGTGTTGCCATCACCTTCAAAATAGGATCTATAAGCAATAAACCAGGGGAACTAAAATCAATAAACACGATGAAACTATGAGACTCGACCGCCATTGTGTTGCCATGGTAACATGCTGCAAGGGCTCAGTCACTCCTTGCATAGCCTACTTGTTACTTTGAGCTGTTACAGTACATATTTACCCTCAGGTGGAGTATGAAAGGGGCAAAAGAGTGATTTTTCTCATTTTCTGTTTTTCTTTCCACCAGTAAATGCACCTGTGCCCTTTTCACTTTAAAAGTAGAACGTTTTCACTTGTTTCACGTGTTTCTTTTTCAAGATCAAGAGCTCTTTAAAAGCTCTCTCGCCATATTTAAAACTTATTTTTGCCACTCTTGTCACTTACTGCTGTTTCCCACTCAACCCTTGATACGTGTTCATGAGTATGTGAGTATCCAGCTCTTTGTGTGTATGTACGTGTGCACGTGTACAATTGTACAAGTGTCTTTCAAGTGTCTCTACAATTTTCACCTGTGCACACATCTGTCTTTGCATTTATACACTTGATTTTTATTGTTTTTGTTAATTTAATCGCAGGTTGATTTGACAAGTCTACACTGCATTACATCAGAGCAAGATTACCTCAAGAAACTTTTGCCAAGTCAATAGTGTTGAATTGATTAGTCGAATAATTGATATATAATAACTGATAATATGAAATATTGTTGGGTTTTGGACTGTGATAGGCAAAGAAACCATTTGAAGATGTCACCTTGTGTTCTGGGAAAGTGTGATGGGTATTTTTCACTACTCTTTGAAATTTGATAAACTAAACAACTGATTAATCAAAAGAATAATATGAACAGATTCATCGATATTGAAAATAATGGTTAGTTGCTACTCAAGCACGTTTCCAGAGTCTGACATGCCTTAAAGGAAATGAATGGAAATCAATGGCTACCTGGAACAGTAGGAGAAGTACATTCAAATGTCTCATTTCTACATGCTGTGGTTGGTACTACCCTGAAAATATTTAAAGCTCTAAGGACTGAAAACGTTCTATGAGTTCTTAAGAAGGAACTCAATCAAATCAATCTACTCTACGTGTCTAAAATATGCTTCTATGTGCATCCTTTAGTTTTCTTTCTCATCCCCTTGCATTCGTATTTCCCTCACCAAATGAAAAAACTCCCGCCATCCTTCCTCGCACTTCGACCCCGCCCATCCCCCTCCTGAGCGTTGCACACCTCGGAGTATCGGAGAATAACTCATCATGCCCATGCATTAGGGGAGGGGAGGGGGGAGTCGGGGCCCGGGCAGGATTTGCGGGGGAGATGCAGAAAAAAGGGTGAGAGAGAGAGAGAGACGAGAACCACGTTACCTGACAGATAATGTTATCATAGTAAGCCAATGCACGGGCATGAGGGACGTTAGGAGGGGTGTCGCACAGTTTCCTTACATTTGGGTGGGAGCCCTCAGCGATGGTGGACAGCGAGAAATTATCATTGTGCTGCTCCGATGTAGGCCGGTACTTACTGCTGGGCGTCGGAAGATGGAGGGAGGGTGAGAGGGAGGAGGGGAGGACAGGATGTGGAAAAGATGATGAGAGGAAATGTGGAGGAAAATACATATGGTGTGGGGAGAGAGAGCAGAGGGAAAGGAAGAAAGAGTTTGTGTAGAGGTGAAGAAAAGGAGGAAAGGATTTGGAAGATATTGAGGGGAGGAGGAGGAGGAAAATGTGTGGAAAAAAAGGAGATAGAAGATGTGTAGAAATTAAGGAGAGGAGGGACATTTGGAAATTTAGAGAAAAGGAAGGAGGTAGGAGATGAAAGTGTAAAGCAAGAGAAGAATAAAGGACATTTAGGAGAACGAGAGAAAGGAAAGGAGAGAAGCCAAGGGAAAAAAGAGGAGGGTAAAGAGTGCAAAAGAGGGGAATTTGGGGGTCCAGATAATGAAAAAGAGTTTTGGAAAGATAAGATAGTAAGGCAGTTTGAGGATTAGAAGAGAGTCCAGGAGGAGGAAAAGGCAGAAAGGGAGGAAGGGAGGAAGAGATGGTGGAGAAGTGACATTTGCAGGCGATGATCCACAAGGTGAGAGAAGAGGAAAAGACAGTCGAGAGAGACGAAAAAGGACAAATGGAGAGACGGTGGAACAAAAGCAGAAACAGGAAGGTAGAAAGGAAAGGAAAAAGGACAAATTTAGGGACAAAGATTACATTGTTGAAGAAAAGACAGAGGAAAAAAGGAGGTGGGGAGAAAAAAGCAAGAAAGCAGCATTAGTTAGACAGCAAGTTCACGTCTTCTGTTTGTCAATTGGCAGAGACACAAACATTTAATCTGTGATGCAACAAACTGAGAATAAAATCATCAGATTTAGGTTACCTGGTTCTTACTTGAGGCTAAACTTTGACTCACATTCGACCCACTCTTGTCTTGCTGTGACTAACAGCAGATCAGAAGAGACAAAACGGACCCTGTTCCTCTTTTGAAACAACACACAGGTTTTTGAGGGATTTCTTTTTGTCCACTCAGATGATCTCAGTGATGAGTGATGAGGATATTGATGCAAATAATCCTCTTTATGTTCATTATAGATTGTTGCAAACAAGCTAACCCCACGCTTTTCTCTTTAACGCCACTGTGTTGACAGATAATAGGGCATTATTCACCTCTCTAATGATATATGCACATGATCTACCAGACCTGATATGCTGTCTGGCATTTGACACAGAAAGAGTCAGATTACCTGATTTTCAAAGACCACTGATGTTGGTAAGAAGTGTAACACAGCTGGAAAAATAATTGTCTGCCACCTCTTGTACAGTTCTTTCTTATTTTATAAAAATCCTTCACACTTTTATTGCCCATTTTTCTATTTGTATTCTTGACTTGCTCTTACAGTACTTGCTTTTTATTTGCTTTATTATATATATATATATATATATATATATATATAGTTTTTCTCTACAATGCTTATTTTTGCACCAATATACCAATGCAAATTTCTTGTATGTGAAAACCTACTTGGAAATAAATCCTATTCTGATTTTTTTTTTAGTCAGCATTTTCAGTTAATGGGACGCTCTACACAAGAAAATTTACACAAAATAAAAATGTGGCTAAAAAAACGACCTAATTCTGCACACCTTCCCTGTTTAACATTGCTCATTGTCCCTTACAAATACATAAAATAAAATAAAAGCATAATAATCAGATAGTATTTTATCCACTAGGATGAGAAAGTCCACTCAAAATATCAAACACCTGTGAAAAAGTCTACTTAGAATCACATAATTATCAGAAAATATCTCATTATAATGCAAAAAGTGGTGGAAATGATCAAGTTCTTATTCTGTAAAATGTTTAATCTTCAGGTTTTGTACTGCGAAGAAACACCTTTTTATGACTGAAATGTTCTGCTCAGCACAATGATGCACATGGATGATTTCAGTATTTGTGCTTTCATCATTGTGTGTAATCTGATCAACTGGACAGACTCATGAAAACTTGGCGTACCACTTTAAAACAGATGCAGATAAACATAGACTTTCCTTTTGTCTCGTCAGGGAACTTTGGGAGTTCCCTCTTGACTGAGTTTGACTGAACTCTTTGAATTTCGTCCTCTTTCTTCTTCTTCTTCTTCTTCCTCTTCTTCTCAAAGGAAAGACATGTTTGTCTCAGGGACCGAATGAAACAATAACTTTGACAAGAGCGTCACAGAGTTGTTGCCTGTCTCTCGCGCATGAATCTTCCCTCTCATATATGAAACGGCTGTCATTTGCCCCACACCCATAAAAACCTTTACACTGAACATTTTAAGGTATCAAAAAGCATCAGCCGCCTGCTCAAATGTCTCGTTGTGTTTCTCCTTCTCATCTCTTCACTCCCCTCCTGTCATATCTATAGTTAAAGAGGCCATGATCTACTTCCTGTGCCAGTCTCTGTGATCCTCATGCGAGCTTCCATATTTATATTTCATGAACGCTGCGACAGGACAATCAAAGGCGAGGTAATGACGAGTGAGAGACAGACAGAGAAATCTGTTCATCTCGAACTCAAGCACCAGAAACCAGCTTTGGACCTCTCACTCTGCTTTTTTTCTGTGGATACAAAATACCAGCTACTGAAAAATAGTCTCCCACACAACCCCTGTAAAATGACAATTTGCTTTTTACACTTACCGTTTTTATACAGATTAAACAAACAAGAGGTTTGAGCTTTAGAGGTGCTGGTAGGTGTTTTTTGTTTCCTTTGGACAGAGCCAGGCTAGCCGTTACCCCCCACTTTCAGGCTCTGTGCTAAGCTAAGTTAGCCAGCTGCTGGCTTTAGCTTCACATTTATGAAAGCGTGCATTACTGGTTTACCTCGCGAATGTCGTGACGAAAGATAACACAGTTGTCGCCAGAGTTGTAAAATCCTGTCTTTGAGTATTACAAACTGCTGTCTATATGTTTTGGTGTCTGATAAGCCTTCAAAACCATTATTCTGTTACTCCAGATGGACTTCCTGGATGGTATTTTATCGTATCACCCCCCCACCAACGCAACCCCCAGTGCTGGTTTAACAGGGCTGTTTTCGGTCTAAATCCCCTCTTAGGCTCGTGCATGTGTGCTCAGCTCCACAATGACTGAACGACTCGTACACACGTCTTTATAAATCTGTTCATCAGTTTTATGCATCTGGCCCCAGACGCCGAATACTGTATAGCGTGAGCATTGCAACTCTTTCTGTAACTGTCATGAGCCATTACAGAACTACACTGTCCCTCAGTTGTTTTAAGCAAGAGCCCCAAAACGGGACTCGGAGGAAGGAGGAAGTTGGGCAGTTGGATGGATCAACGAGAGACCTGCAGTTAGTTTCCAACCAGCAGTCAATGTTGGTTTCTTTTAAGCATGACCGCACTTGTTCCCTAACCTTAACCGTGTGGTTATTGATGTAACCATGACAACGAAGGTCCCCTAACCTTAACGAAGTAAGTCATTTTAACCCAAACCGCAATGATACAGACTCTGAAATGTTTCATAACGAGGATGTTCTTCATGCATCTTTTCCTCTCTCTCTCTCTCTCTCCATCTTTGACCAGGACGTTGGATCTGATCTCGACTGCGGCAGAGAAATACTGCGACTGCAATTACCCACAGCAGATGGGGGAGTGTGGGAGTCTCCTGTATTCGTGAGCCTTGTCAGCAGCGCACACACGCACACGCACACACTCTCCTCTGAATGTGTCATTCTGAGCTTTTGTCTCTGTAACCGCCCTCTCGTATCCCTCTTTCTCTCTCTCTCTCTTTCACTTTCTCTTTCTTCCTCTCCTCTCCTGCAACACTTTCTCCTTTGCTCCCCCCTCCCCCGTTTCACCCTGCCCTCCTTTTTACTCCTCTCATCTGTCGCCCTCCTCCTCCTCCTCCTCCTGCTCGCTCCTCTTCGATTTCTTTTAGCCGACCACTTGATGAGGCTGTGTTGTCTCTTTCATGCTGCACCCTGCCACTACACACACACACACACACACACACATACACGCACACACCACTCAGGTCGCACAGCTGTATGTAGGTCAACCCCGCCTACCNGCCTACCCCTGCCCCCCCCCTCCTGTTCAGACTGCCCTACTTTTAGCTGGATCCAGAGTACCAATGACATCACCCTTTCCCCCCCCCTTTTGTTCATTTCTGCTAGCTAGCATTAAGGCTGCTACTGACTGCACCACTTTTTCCTCCTAACCATCATCTTCATCATCCATAATCTCCTCCACCATGACTAGCATGATAACCGTCCCCGTCGAGCTAAAAATAGACCCCGTAGCATGGGATCCGGTGCTGAGGATTTGGTCCTTCGGTTGACATTTGCATCCGTGGCGCTCGATCGCCGGGCTGCTGCTCGTCCATGGCAGCTCTGTTGCTAGGGAGATAGTCGCTAAAACACCGGCACTGGCAAAGCAATGCCGAAACAACCCCCCCACCCCCCTTTATATTCAATCCAGTCCTTCAACCTGTCTGTCACTCTCATTCTCTCTTTCATTTAATATTCAGTCCACCGCCCTCTGACAGTCTTTTTCTCTCCATATATTTAAAATATTAAGGTTTTTCCAGGTTCTTCAAGGGTTCTGTTATCAATAGAACATTTTATCTTATACATGACTGTTAATTAACAGTTTATCACCTTTTTGCCGATCATCATGAAATGCATGATGTAATGCGCAGTGATGAATAGTTTCTGGAGTTTCATTTTTCCACCTCCAAATTTACACTGCAGAATGTCTCCATCTCATGAAGTCATTTGTTTTAGTCCTAAAAGTCGTATTTTGCTGATAATGGCTCTTATTTCTAGAAGATTCTTGAAATTAGTTTATTTTAAAGAAGGTGTCACAGAGCAAAGGAAGGCCTATATGGCCGAAACACATCAGCAATGATATTTTAATAAAATGTGAATTTACTCTGCAGGTATTTAAAATTTTGTTCTGATTTCCATGTCTCAATGACACAAAAAACCCCCAAATAAAACAGAAAACAGAAAGAAAATAAATGATTTTGGAGGATGTTATGAGAAACATTGGGCACAGGGGATTTAGAGCACTGTTAAGTTCCTACTGTATGTAATAGCATTTGAACTGGATAATATATAATATGTGTATATACATACAATACCTAACTTTATAGTCTCTGTGCTGAATTTATTCTATGTACACTCAGGGGCCACTTTATTAGGTACACCTGTACAATATAAAGCAATCAGCCATAAAGTCAACTTTTTTGACATTTATACACTGTCACAGAGGCGTTAATTCAATCAGCATCAAGGTCATAGTTAGTGCATTATATTGAGAGGTGTTTCTAATATAAATAACACCTCTCAGTATAATGTAGTCCAGTACAACACTACTTTTAACTATGACCTCAATAATATAATAATATAATTGAATTTACTCATTTCTGAAAATGTCACCAAAACCTGATTATAAACTTCGTAAAGGTAGCTGTTGAAGTGCAATAGATTGTAAATGCACTATTATTAGCTTCATGTGCAAGAATGTAGATGTAGATAGATAACTGTGACAGGGAGCAGGGAAAGGGATCAATATGGGACATGGACTTGAATAAATGTAAACCTTTATGCTAATTTATGGCTCTATTTTCTTGTTTTCTCTGCCTCCCTCTACGTTATACATTAATATATGTGACAACGTTATTGGGGAAGTCAATTGGTCAAAAGAAACTGCACCACATAGAACTATTCAAGCTTTCTAAATTGTTTTCATGGCATCGTAAGGCCAGCGGAGCTTGATCCTATACAATAAATATCATTAATGCATCAGACAGAACCCTCTCCTGGTCTTTCACAGAACCCCTTTTTCCAGAGAGTGCACACCGGCTTTTCTTCCTCTTCCCGCTGCCTCCCTCATCTGTTTTGTCATCTGGTGTTGTGCTGGCTGCTCACCATCAGCTCTCCACGCTGCCCCTCCCACCTCCTCCCTCCTTCCCTCCTCCGTCTCCTCCTGCATTCCTCCATTGTCTTCCTCACTTCAAACCGCTTCCTATTCCAGCAGATCTGTCCTATCCCCTCCTTCCTCCCTCAGACTGTCCTTGTCTCTTTTCTTTTGTCGCCCATCCCCCAACCATCCCCACCCTCCTCTGTCTCACAGACCCTCCTCATCCTCCTCTTCCTCTGTTTTTTTAATTTTTTACCTTCATATCCTCTTCGCTGCCAAAAACTCAAATGAGGAATGATTCAACTTGCGTCACCTTTAAAACCTTCTACTTGTGTCTGTGTATGAAAGTGGTTCATGTGCTGAATGTATAAGCTGAACTTCATTGATCAGAAGGAAACAGGGTCATTAAAAAACATGGAAATAAATCAAAGGCTTTTTGTTTTGCCTTTTTTATTCATGTCAGAGCAATAAAACTGGTGCAGACCAGCAGAAATATCTTTGTATGCTGTGCTTGCGGTTGTGTAGTCAAATGATTGAACTGCAGCTGAAGTAACAGGTTCAGTCCCTCTCATATGTCCTTGAGCAAGGCATAAACTCTACTGCCTCAATCATTCTGAGTCACTCTTGCCTGATAATGCAACTGTTAAGAAGTTATTGTTGTGAAAAATAATTCCTGTGCTTTTTGGGCACAAAAGCCTCCACAGTCTCCTCTTTCTCTGCTCCGGTGAAGGACACATGCTGTCGTTTACTCCTCACGCCTTTCTTCTTTTATGTTTCCCCCAAATCTCAATCATTCTCTCCTTATAAAATGACTCTGCTGTGAGCTGACATTTTACAAAAAGGTATTCAAGCTTCTCCCTGTCAGTGATGCCAGCGCTGTCACAGTCATCAACTGTTTGTTTCTTCTCATTCCTTAGCTTCATTTTCAAACATCTAAACACATTAAAGTGTAACTACAGCCTCAGATTCAGCTAGAAGCCTCTCCCAGCAAATTAAAAAAATGCAAAGAGTGAGGGAACAACATCTGTAGGAGGCGTGGGCTCATGGCTACGTAGTGTGTGGGTCAGGAAACAAGGGGGAAACTGACTGACACTGATTAGAGTCTTTTTTTATATAAATTTCATGACGTAGACACGTCCCAACTGGTTGACTCTATGTCAGCATTGGCCTCGCATTAGCCTTCCAGGCTGATTTAAAACAGTAGATGGCATGTTGAGCCATTTTCAACCCATGAAATGGAGATTTTTGTTTAAATAAGCTGTAGATCAGCAATTCCCATCCCAAACACCAAATTAGGTTGTTCTTTTCCTGACTTATATCTAAATTTGGCTTTTTGTTTGTGAAATACTGGATACTTTCCCCTCTTCAGATCTTCAAGCCTTCCATCAAATAAAACAATCTGAGAATGAAAAAACTGTCTTTGGTCGAGCTGCTAACACCTTACGTGCACAGTAAGACCATACCTTGCAACAACAGGCTGCAATTAGATACTGATTTGTTTTAAGAGGTCACAAGCAAAAAAGGTTTGGGAGCCACTGCTGTCTGAAACCATGGAAACCATCTTTCCCCAATCTATTGCTGCGTCTGAAATCGCGTACTTCCGTTAGTACACTTACATGAAATACACTGCGTACACTATGTACTGTCTTGTGTAGTGCGTGAATTTCGACTGGGTAGTGTTGTCTCAAATCGAACACGGCTGTTCTGCACTTACCGGAAATGAAAAAAAATGAATTAAAATGAACGTGCTTTTACTTTTAGCCGTAAAAATCGTAACCGCAGCCGCCATTTTCATACGTTGCTGGTGCCTCCCCTAACGCTACGTAGCCAAGATGGCGACCAGTGAGGGTGAGTAGTGTGCAGCGTTCCACACTCAACTTTCTGACCGTTATGAGTAGACCATCCGGGTCCTAATAGTGCACTGCACTTTGCCATACTTGTCAGTGTGAACGCACTTATACACTCAAAATAGTAAGTGTAAGTATGGAAGTACGCAATTTGAGACACAGCATTTGTTATGTTAAACCGGGAGGCTTGGTACCAAAACGCATCAGAGTTTGTTTTAAGGTTTAATGTGACCATGCCATAACAATAAAGGCATTTTCATTGTTTAAAGCCTTGGAGATTTCTTGTGATTTTTAGTCTACATGTGCTCATACTACCTTTACTCGACTTTGTCCTGTAGCTATGACGACTCAGTGGCTATTGACATTTGGATCTGATCAACACATTTCACAACACAAATAGAGTATGTGCCTTATTCTTTTTATACTGCTCAACTTCAAGGCTATTTTCCCTCTATACGACTTATTTCTAGACGCCACTGATATATTGATTGAATTTAAAGCTGTTTGCTTCGCCTTTAGATTTGATTTCTAACAAACGTCTTTCCCCCTCTGCTCTCTCTCTATCGACCAGCCTTGTCTCTGTCGCACTCTAAACTTCACACTAAACACAAGCCGGGGCAGCAGCTCGCCCCGGAGGCAGCGCCAGCCACAGAAACAAAGCATTCTCGTTCAATCTTTAACATTGATGGGAGTAATATGCCGCAGCCGAGATTCCGTGTGTCTGCCGGGTAACTGATAATAAATCTGCAGTGCCAGAATGCCTTTGAGCAAAGACTTTACTTTTTAGTTTTATTTGATTGATCTTTTAAACTTAGACAAATGAATCAAAGATGAGTGTGGAGCCTGCAGGACACATCACGCACACTAAAAGGAGGTCTTGACAGATGGAGTTTCACTTGGGTTTATATATTTCTTCATCAGAAACCTGCTACTTTGTGCGGGAAGAAAAGTCTTACATCTTTCTTATTCTCTAAAATCCCTTGTTAGCATTACTGAAAATAAATCTAAAGAGTAGCCCCCAAAAAGACTAAATAATGTTATATTTTCATGCTTTTTCTTTGTGAATTGGAGTGAATCATGCTTTCAAGCTCGGGCAGGATGACCCACTCCACCAATAAGAAAGGGAAGATAAATTAAACTATCACTTAGCTCAGACTCTTGATGGAGCCTCACCTGCGCTTGCGCAGCTTCTTGTTCTCCGTCTTGAGCACGTGGAGCTTCTTGGCGAAGCAGACGATGATCATGAAGAGCAGCAGGACCACCAGAGCCGAGGTGCCCACGGCCAGACACATCACCTGGAACTCGGTCACCACCGACTCGCAGCGAGCACCCTTGTGCCAGATGTAATCCTGGACGTTACATCTAAAAGAGACAGAGAGAGAAAGAAGAGAGGGAATAAGGGACAGATGGAGAGAGGATGAAAGGGATAAAGAGTCAGGAGGAAGGAAAGATAACAGAGAAAAAGTTTAGAAAAATAGAGACGTGGCAGAGAGGAATCGGATGAAAAGATGAGAGGTGTGAAATAAAATGAGTAGTGAGCAGACAGGCAGAAAGGGAAGAAAACAGAGAAACAAAAGAAGAAATGCTTAGTTGGGTAAAACCACATCTTAGTGATTTCATGAGATGCTCGGACTCAGTGAATTGTGTGTAAGCATGTCAGTTTTGCATTCATAGCTAGGCAAGATCCAAATATTTGGCTTTTAACTATCATTTAACAGTCGTGTTTGCTTTGAGCACACATTCAAGATTTCCTTTCTGTTCCTGATTATATTTAACTGCCTTGGTGTAGAATCTGAAAAAGCTCTTCATATGAAGCTCTAAAAGCTTCTAATGTTCCACAACATGTTGCATGCTACATAAATCTGTTACTGTGAAGTAATTGACCGCAGGCATGTTAGCAGGATGGAAGAGTCGCCGGCAGGTTTTGAACGACGCTTTGTTCAAAAAAGGAAAACATCATCAATTTGTGCGCCTGAAAACAGAAAGTGAAGAAGAACAAAAAAAATAGAGCCTGGGGCGTTTTCTGTCTATTAACACGTTTGCTGTCACAAACAAACACATAAAAGACATTTGTGTGTATAAGATCTAACACAATGCATACGTGGATGTACATTTTGGGCACATATGTGGATACACACACACAGAAAAAACACACACACAGCCACCATCTGAGTCCCAGACTCCCTCCATAGCCATTTGGCAGAGTACGGTGTCCGCCCGGGGACATAAACGACAGAGGCAGATGGCTTTGTCTACAGACTGTTTGGCGTGTCATATTGCAAATCTATTTCACCGCTTAACGAGACTATAACTCTGCTGAGCTACGCTGTTTCACTGTCACATGAGTGGAAGAATGTGTGGCTGTGCATTATTCTGTCGGTGTGCCCATAGGACCTGTTTCCTTTCAAAACACTCCTTCCTTCTGGACAAACTGATGCACCAACCAACTCTATGGCGATGGATGCTGAATAATTTCTCCTTATCCAGTAATTTAAAAGATTATTCTCCTATATTTGTACTCCAGCACGTGTCAATATTACTTTCACGCTATCAGTCATTTTGCCAAAGAGGACATCCAGTTTGAGGTTACCATTTATGGGCGTGTTGTTTCGTAAAAGAAAGTCTTGCACTGTTTTTCTTTGTGTTGTTTTTGACCACAGGGCTGTCAAACTGCCTGACACAAACACGGATGCACACAAAGTAAAAATACAAAACTGCCAAAGGTAATTCAAGCGTGAAGGAAGCAGTGCTCGTTTTCTTACTCATGTATTTTTCATAGATATCAGAGACGTTGTTTCAGTATTTTTTGAGCATCCTGGGGTGATAATACTCACTTAAAACCAAAATGACCACAGATGATCTTAGTTTATGTTTCCCCACTGGAAAAACGGTAGAAACAGAACAGCTTTAATTAACAAATGACAAAGCAATTAACTGCATTCTCCATTCCTGTCTTTGTCACACATGGACATTAGACCAACACATTCACACACACACACACACAGTCATGTTTCGATCACTTCAGAGGACATTACACTGACTTACATTAATTTCGTGGAGATTTTCCCTAACCCTAATCATAAACCTAGTCTTCACCCTAAAATAGAATGAATTTACGTTAAGGAAGGCAAGTCCGCACAATGTGACTGTGAGTTATGTCCCCACAACATGAGTAATACAAGTACACACACACACACACACACACACACACACACACAGATGAGGGGGTATAAAGTGAATGGAGGTGTCGGGGTGTATGGCCGCTCCGGCTACGTTCTCTACATGCTAAGCAGACTCCTTTCACCGACCGACTTCCTGTATCCCTGAATCCTTGACGCTTTTATTTTGCCAGCTGAAGGGAAACGCTGGCAACGAGCCAGGACACATTTTGAGTGTGGGCATATGTGAGAAAGAGGGAGAGAGGGATGATGGCCGATATCACATTTTTCTAGGAGACTTCAATCTACTCAACCCTCCGAGCAATTATGCGTTCATACAAAGAAGAGGTTTATGTAAGTCACAGTTAGACGGAGGGAGGGCGGGGGAGGGATGCAAATAGAGAGGGAGAGAGACGCATAAAAGAAGGCGAGCGAGGATGTGCTGGTTGTCATGGCAACCCAGCTGAGCGGCAAACACACTGAGCAGATGCGGCGTTGACATGTCATTCCATCACACACACGCATTCTCGCTCAGCCGTCCAGAGGGACACGGCCGTGCTTTAGCGGCTAGTTCCCATTTCTTTTCTTTCTTCCTCTCTATTTCCCTCCCTCCCGCACCCTCCTCCTCCTTCTTCTCTCCCGCTGCTTGTCTTCTTGAAAATCTCTTTTCTTGTTCACTGGCTCTTTACTTCTCCATCTTTCCTCCCTCCCATCTCTCCTTCCTCCTCCTCCTCCCTCCTGCACTTTGCAGAGCGCCTCCAGCTGAATCATGTCTCTGCTTTCAGTTCGTGCAACAGATTTTTTTTTCCTTCTCTTTTTTTTTGACATTAGAAGGAAAACACAGAAGTCCAAGGTGAATGCTCTGGTTCGGTTATAATTGTAAAGAAATGAGACAGCGATTGAACTGAACTGTGCTAACAAGTATTGCCTGTGTATCCAAAGCCTGACATATCTTATTCCTCTAAGCCGTAGAGCTCCACTGTTGTCCAAAAACTATTAATCAAATGAAATTAGCACCTGTCACCTGCCAAATACAGGGTAAATGTTGCCTGTGGCAGGTAAAAATTTCAGGTCAGCTGCCACCATGGCAGATTTTTCCAGGTTTTTCATATATAAATAAATAAAAGCAATTCTTAAGAATAGTCCAGGATTAAGGTTACATGATATATTCCATATTCTTCAGTGTTTACAATGCTTAAGTGTACGTAGATTTAAGAAGCGGCAGACAAAACAAATTGAGTGGAGAGATGTTCATTAACCCGCCACAGTGGTAGGTGAGGAAAAAACTTGATTTCAGACCCTGACATGTCAAAGTTCCTGGAGATAGCCATACTGTTGGGGCTATAGGCACCAAATGTGTATTAATCTGCAGCTTAAAATAGTCCCCAACAAATTTGAGTTACATTTGTGCCGACACATTGTTGGTTTGTCTGTTAAAATACAGAATGACCCTATCCATTAAGATGTTTTGGAGCATAGTTTAACAAGCTGACACAAGAGGAAACAGTTCTTGGCTGAAATTTGAAGACAATCTTTAGGATTGGATTTCCTTCTCCAAAAGTCTCACGTCCTGGGCAGCTGCACGGAGCAGAAATCAAATTGGAAATGACTCCTCATCAGGGACTAAAAACTTCTACTGTCAAACCTCTTTACAACATTAAAAGCACCAATCCCCCTCTGGCTGAGATGTGTCGACCAGCCTCCCTCGTTCCCATCCTTACCCGTATAAAACCTCCCATGCGTCCCACAGGCCTTCCTATTGTGTCCCACTGCAGAGTTTATTTCCTCCCCAACCTGTCATTATCTCCATCACCACGGCTCACCACAACCGCATTTAACCTGAGCCACATTACAAAGAGCTAACAAATCCTCTCAATATTTACCTGATTAGGCTGGCCCTCTGGGGCGAGAGAGGGAGAGGCAGACAGACAGAGAAAGAGAGAGAGAGTCTTTAATTCAACTTACAGAGGGTGACAATGGCGCAGATGGGGCTGTGGCCCTCTAATAAGACCCCCTGTTGGTTTTGATGAGGAGTAATGGAGGGTGAGAAGGGAGGAGACGAGGGGGGTGGTGAAAGGCCAATTCAAGACAGTTGGTTAGTCAGTTAAGGGCTAAAGGCGAGCAGAGGACAGGCACTGGTAGGTATTTCTGGAAACTGAATATACTGATATCAGCGCCAACCCAAGGAGTCAATACTGCTGCTGAAAGTGAAACTACATAAGCTCTTACAAACGAAAAAATCGAATTCATAAGCAATAAAACACAACTTTTCTCAATTCAATACACTCAGAGGTTTTTGTCACTACAGTCTTAGTTATTAAGGTATGATCAGTAGCTTATGATGGTTAGTTTGAACTTGCCTCCCTAAAGCATCCATAATCAACATTTTTGATAAATGAATGTAAAAGCAATGTGACAGGCAGCTGTTTTCAGCAAGAAAGCTCTAAAAAGCACCAAGCAGCAGACAGACATAGTTAGCGACGAGCTGGTGAACCTAGTGGAGCATTTAGCAGCTAAAGAGACTTGACTGAGACCAAAAATAGAACCAAAAAAAGACTGACCTTTGCTGGATGTGTTAATGAGCAGCTGCTTGCTAATATGTCCGCCATATCAGTTTAAAAGGTGATGATATGTCAGTGTTTTGTTCACCGGTAAATCACCAATGGGCTTCCCAAGACAAGACCGCTAGTTACAGAGATGACCAGCCGAATTGTCCACATATTAGAAATCTAAACAGTTCCTTTGTCAACTGAAAAAATATGAAAACTTGCCACACAATGTGCTACAAAAACAGACGTAGGATGAAAACAGTAGAGATAGACCTTTGACTAACAAATGGTTAAACGTGTAAAGGGAAAGCACATTATCTTCTGCAATATGGACGGAGAGCAAGCAGAGGGGAGAAATGTATTTCAACAAGGTCTTTGGAAGGTTAGAGGAAGAACGACCAAACAGAAGGCCGGACCTAAATGAGCTGGATGTGGTCTGACAGGAGAGGGCACAGCAGGGTGTTTACTGAATATTTTAGCATAAGTCCTATATTTGCATTAAAACAACGCTATTTTTAAACATTTCTTTCTTGAAGCAAAGCATATTTTCTCATGCAATAACTAAACAGAGGACAGAGAGGGTATGGCTCTCTTTTATTCTGTCACAAGTTTGAGTTATAAAACATTAGCTATGATTCTGGCCCTGAAACAAACCCTCATTTAAGCAAACTCTCTCATTACGCTGAGGGCTTTGGGAGGGGAAGGGACAACCACTGGTCAGGTTGAGGGGCAGGATTAAAAACTGGATTTGATTTTAAAATGCTGACAGAGAAAAGAAGGAGAGACGGTGGAACGCAGAGTTTGATCTCATCTGATTTAATGAAGGAAGACGATAAAAGTTTATAGTTTGTTTTGTGTTGTTTCAACAAGAAAAAGATGCCTGACTTAGAATGAGGTAGAGTTAATAAAAAAATGGCTGTGTGACTTCACCAGCACCCATCTCAGAGACATCACTGCATGATTTCAGCCTCTACATTATTAGTTAGTTCAATATACTGTAAATGAGTGTTTTGTAGTCTTACGAAATGCTCTAGTTTGGATTTACTGTAGTTAATTCAAACATAAATCTAAGGGGATGGAGATGATTATAATAGGTTAGGAAAAAGAAAAACACATTTCTGCTATATGAATTATGTTTTTTTTAAATTTACTTTTCTCTAGACCTTTATTTTATTGTGAAATGCCAGATAATTTTAGCCCATTAGGCCTCTAAAACTATTCAAATGAAACAATATGAGAAGGGAACATCACTCTTTGGTTGACATACAGTATGCAGCCTGTTACAAAGGGTAGTGAGTAGGCATTGCTTTGATTTAAAGGGTCACAAGCCAAATATGTTGGGAACCACTGGTCTGGAAGTTCTGTATAGCAATAAATTGGTTTTTAGACCATAATTACTTTTAGGCTTTTACAACATCTTATTTCACAGTATTGAGGATCAAAATTTTGGGAGTGCCTTTGCCATCCAAAAAATATATCTAAAAAGTATTTTATCTTGTATCTTGCTCCACAGTACTTTATTTTATGTTTTAACACTTTATGATTTGTTTGAGGTATTTAATTAATATTTTTTGTACACAGTGTACTGTGTTTTGTACTTGTTGTTACCACATTTGTTCTACATGTTGGAAGTTCTTGTGCTGCTTTTTTCTGTATGTTTGGGTGAGCTAAAGACAGTTTTCCACTGTGGTGAACAATATTCTTTTATTCTTCCATTATATTCTATTTTAATGGTTTTGTTAAATCACTGCATCCTCAGACTGCAAACACATTGGGGCTGGTGGAGAGGTTCATCCATCACGGGAAAGTTCAAGTTCTTGTGAACAAAGCGCTCAATTCCTACTGTTTAAGAGCTGCGTTTTTACTTCATTCTTATGTTTTTACTCAGCGCTGCCTGTATGTGGATTTCCTGTCAGCATCTACACCAGTTTATGATGACTGAGCTGACTTAATTATTTGTGCAGTTGAATTTATGTTGAGATATGAATATTGTCTAGTTAAACTTTTCATTGTTTCTATAAATTGTTATGCATTTGTTCACTGAGCAGAATACTGACACCCTGCTGCCACAGTCGGTCTTTCACTGTCACTGTTAATGTCTGGCTTTGCTGCTGATTGAGAGCATGTGACAACCACAATGAAAAATAAAACCAATTATAGAGTCTGGATGTCTGTGCTGCAATGTGTTCATGATGTCTGAAAGACTCGGTTAGACAAACTAATAAAATAAATAAAATAGATAAGTGAACAAAAAGATATTGATCGTACAATCCAGGCCACCTTCCTCTGTATTGTATCATTTTAGGTCAGATGCTTTTTGTCTTTCATCAGCCGTCCTCCTAGATTTGTCTGTGGGCACCCAGTCCTCTGCACCACATTAAAAACAAACCAGCTTAAATAAAATATCACTGCATCGACTTCCATTATGCAGATGGAACCATTATAACCTTATTAGTAACCACAGTGGGGAGAAAACCGTTCCATTTAATCAGCCAGTAAGGCTAAATCCCCCCATTTAAAAACTGAAAAGGGATTTGAAAACATGATGATATAATCGGTGTTCTCCATTTGGCATTAGAAGAATGTGACCGATTCAAACCACGGTAATAATGTTTAGATACTTTCAGACATTTTGTCAGGGTGAAGTTTTTCCAGGGTTTAGGCCAAGTGGGAAGGCAAGAAGAGAGAGAATGGCACCAAGTATTTCTGAACAAATGATCCTGTATTTCAGTATGAGCGCACAAAACCAGAGTCTTGTGCAGTATGAGCATGAAGATTCCTGACAAACACTGCAGTTTCTACACAATTGCACCATCTAAAACAATTGTTTTCATATCTCTGATGAGCAAAATATTAACAACTAATTTAGTAAATGTCTGTTTTCTTGTCCCATGTATGTTTCATTTTCTGCAGAGCTGCCTGTCTCTGCTGTCAACAGACTGCGCTATCATTTATAAAGAGACTGCAAATGACCCAATCAGCATGGATCTCTGGATATGACTGTGACCAAAACCCATTTAAATAAACCCATTTCCCTGGAGAGCACTCACAATACCATAAACTGCAAACCAATTATCAGTATGCAGATGTGGCCCTAGTTCACAGTTACTACAACCATCAGCCATCGAGGGAACGCATTCATTGAAAGCTCCTTGTGACCCTGACAGAAATACAGTATATAAGCTGAAAAGATGCTCACATTGCCCTCAGGACGGCTGACACATGGGTTCATCTTGATGCACCAGTGGATTGGCCGGAAGTGACATACAGTTTAAAATTGGTGACTTTGACACCTAATTTTGCACCATTGCTAAGCAAACTAAGCCTGCTCTGATTATTTATATCACAATCTTCTTTTTCTCTGGTAAATGGACATGGTATAATGGCAAGCATACATTCTGAGGTGTCCCAGTATAGAAAATAATGGGCACACCTGTATTACTGCTTAAAATCAAGTCGGAGAATAGCAAACAGTTCAGTTTTAGGTGTAAGTACACACTACTGAGATAAATAAATATACAATCCGAATGGCAGATAATGATAATAATAATTATAAATTGTGGTCTAATAAAGGCTGCTAACGTCTGGTTCTATTTTGTGGTTGCACTGTTTGTTTCAGCTCAGGAACAAACACCATAACTCCACTCCTTGTGCATATTGATAAATCTGGCGCACACGGTTTCCTCTCCACAGCTCTTTCAAAATAAGAGCGTAAAACATTCAGAGGAATTTGAGGCTGGCAAAGAGACAACGACCGAGACAGAGAGAGCTGCCCACATAAAGATTAATAAAAACCTGATGATCCTACATGTATCTTTGTTTACATGTGTGTGTGTGTGTGTGTGTGAACCTAATAGTAAAAACTTAGTTACTGCAGCAAGACGACCACTGCCAAAAACAATTTGTGCGTGTGTCAACAATTGAATCCGTCAGGCCAGACTACCTTTGGCAAAAACAAACTGTGTGTGTGTGTGTGTGTGTGTGTGTGTGTGTGTGTTTGTGTGTGTCTTTTGTCCTGACCTTCTCGGCAGTCATAAATCTCCTGTGTGTTTGACCTCTGGCCTGATTCCACGACCCGACGCTCTTTGACTTGGAGGTGATCCCTAATACACCCATAATCCTGTGTGTGGGTGTGTGAGTGTGTGTGTGTGTGTGTGTATATATATATGAGTGTGTTTCCATGATGTGATCACGAAATCTAAAATGAATACAAACTGCTGTTGGTGCTCAAAACTTCCCTTAATTACATCAAGCTGCTGGACACACACACACACACACACACACACACACACACACACACACACAGTAAATTCAACCTGGCTCGCCCGAGTCGTTTCCATACTGGCGAGCGTTATGAGGTTCTGACTCATTCACTCACTCAGTTTCTCCTCCGCCTCCTCTCATTTTCTCTGTTCACCTCTCGCTTCTTTTCCCTCTCTGTTTCTGTGTCTCTTTCATTTCCTGTTTATCTCTTCTTGCTCTCTTTTCCTCTCTTTCATTCCTTTTTAGTTCCCTCACTTTCTCTTTTTCTGCCACAGACATTCAGAATATAAACAACACCCTCTCCTTTTGTCCTATCTTTGTTTCCCCCAACTCACACCCTCGCTCCTTGCCCCCCTCTGTTTTCTCATCTGTTTCTCCAACTATGGTCCTCAGTCCTGCAGCTCCAGAGGAAGAAGCGATTTACGACGCTAATGCTGTCAGATCCCATTAGTCAGAGGGACAGGGGGAGCCAGACAGTGCTAGATGCCGCAGATACCTTCAAAATCGCAGTGTGTTTGTGCAGACTGACTGAGGTTTAGAGCTAAAATCTCACAAAATGAAAGCGGCCATAAAGGTGTGTTTTTGTCTCACTTTATTTGAGTGTTTTAGCCACAAACAGACCCTGCAAGTGACAATTTGAGACATTTGCTGCAGCTAAACTAGCAACAGACACAGATGCTGTAAGTATGTGTGACAGCTCAGGCTCAGACTGATTTGAAACTTCCCAGGAACTCCAGTATTTTCTCTTACTCTCCTCCAGATAGTCTTATTTTTGCACCTCTGCTCCGTACATTCACCGTGTCCTTTAACTTCAGGATAAGCACACATTTTTGCTCATATTCGTCAGGTTATCAGTAACATGTAATCAGTTACATTGAGAAAAGGTAAGCTTCCCGGCCCTGCAGGTACATATTTCTGCCTGTAGGAAAGAGATACGACAGGCTGGTCTGAGGTCAGTAAGCAGCACTTCAAAGGGTCATGAGTTTTACTGTGGAGGGCTAAAGGTCCAAACATTCATCCCACTGTAATTCAATTGGCCTGATGTATGAAGCTGCTCCAGTTCAGCTGCACGCACCAACACACACACACACAAATATACACTGGGCACACACACAAACTCAGTCACATGTGTAATCAGACACACGATCGTGCCCAAACACACACACATCTGTGCCAGCGCTCCATTGACCCATATTGTGCTCTTGCCCAGCAGTCAAACTCCTCTCAGTCTTGCTCCAGCCCTCGTCTGACTCACTCTCAGGAGGTTCATCACTGCTACTATCTGCTGACTGAGGCCCAAAATCTGCCCTAAATATCTGGATCATGTTGTCTGCTTAGCAAGAGTTTTTTTTTTCAACAGCGCTGTGGGAGCATTGCTCCGTTTCCCTCTCAGTCAATAACACTTGTAATCTGTTGGTTTCATACAGAACTGTGACGATTTTTTCCCGCTTCCTGCTCACTCACTGGTAATTCTAAATATTTATAACAATTATTTTACAAATGACTCTATTTTTACACTTTTTTAGAATATAATGTGATGTATTTAAGCTAGTAAATAAAAATGTTTAATTACTACACTAAAGTGAATACACTGTGTGGATGGAATTGTGTGGGATTCAGCCAATAATGTATCTTCTTTTGGGAATATTTACTCTTATCTTGCACTGCACTGTAATTTTTATTCTCCTGTTTTATCTATTTTAGCTTGTTTTTATCTCATTTGCAAGCTAGCTAGCTCAGACAGCTATGGTGACTGAGTGTTAGTGTTATTATCAGTCCTCTCCGCAATTATCTTATTTGTTTATGCTAATTATATTTATGTCTCATAGTTAAATTGTGGTAAATGATCTTTTGTGATTAAACTGCCACATGGCAGCGTCTTTTCCCCTTTTAACTGCATGTGAAAATAAAACTCTTTTAATGTTGTTCCAGTAGATATCTCTTATTTCAAATGGTAGATATCAAATAACAATCTCCAAATATTCTCCAATTTTGATGATGCAACTGCAGACATTTGACACGGCCCACAGAGGGTCGAGTGAGGAGGGGGCGGGGTCGTGATGCTGTCTGCTCCATATAACCTTCAGGTGAGGGAGGTCATAAAGGATGGGGAGGTTGAGGACATGGGGACCTTGTTTTTTAACAACAAATAAATCTAGGCTGTCCAGATGTTTTCTGAGACATTCAGCATCTCAATCAGCGATTCTTTGTTTTAGCTTAGACTGAGATGTGTTTGGTATTTATGAGTGTGTAGCTGTTGGCAGTGTGAGTCACTCTGATATTATCTCCATCAGCTCCAGTCGGGAGGCTGGTCACCACTGTGCATAAATTTGCACGTTAATCTGTGCAGCTGTTCACTAATTGGAAGTATCTTCTCACTGATTGGTTGGTTCATTCATTTCATCATTATGGAGAAATGTATATGAAATCTCTCCCATTCCGAAATGTGAAGCCTGTGTTTATGTGATTGATAGCACAAACATAAACAAAAGAATCTGCTTCAGATCTGACATTGTTAGATCTCATCAGCCTGTGATATCCACTGTATTCCAGGTGTTTTCTTTGAGATAAAATTGCTGTTTAAGCATGCTTTTTGTGCAGCCATTTTCCCTCAACCAAGGCTACAGTGGGTGTATAAATCAATCTTTATGCCTCTTGTATGATGGATTTATTCCTGTATGGATGTTGACCATCAGTACAAAATGGCAGCTGCAGAAAGAAGTCTTTTTTAGATTATTTTGTTTAGTTCTCAGGGACTTACACCTAAACCTGATGTTTTGAGTTGATGTTTTCGGCATTTACCTCAATCCATCCATCTCCACCTCAATGTGATGCTAATGAGAGTAGCCTATCTCAAGGCGATGTTACATCATCTACATTTAGCCAATTAGCCTATCAACAGGAGTAAGAACTCCAAACAGCAATTATAGATCTATCACCAATAGCAGTTTGTAAAGGCCTTAACCAACATTTTGTGTCATAATCAATTAAATCACTGCTATCTATGATTTCACTCACAAGGGTGAAATACATCTGCACAGATTTTTTTGTGTCCGGTTCAACGTTGGTGAACTTGACACGTGAATTTGCACCGTTGACCAATAGCAAGCTGTCTTGACAGTGCTGACCTTTAAAGAATAAAGAGCGGGAAGAGCTGTCCAAATTAGAGGACGCTATCGTAGCTTATTAGCTGTGTTGCATTTTTTTACCTGATAACTCTTTATCGTATGAAATGATGTACAATCCTGACAACAAAATGCCAGGGGGGAGTAAACAGGTCAATACAGAGAAAAAGTAAAGAAGGTCGCAGAACTATTGTGATTGACTAACGCTAGTATGTTCCCAGCTTGCTAGCATGTTAGCGGTTAGTTCGCCAGCCACTTAGTTCACAAGCCAGCCCCTGCCCTACTTTTTGAGGAAGCGTGGATGGATTTCACAGTGCCACTTTCTGGTGGGACATAAACAGTATTAGGGTGGATTTGACAATTTTAAGAGCACATGAGAGGAAACAGAAACAGAAGATAAGGGGAGGGGAAAATGTTTCAAAAGGACAGAAAGGTAAATTAATCAATTTTAATCTAAAGGCAGACAGAGAGCAATTCTTACTGCAGATTGTAAACGCAGGTTTGATATTGATCCCTTCATATTCCATTCAATTTAAATCAGTTCCACAATAATACAGTATTAGAAATCAGAAAAGCTATCGGACAGAGCACACAATACCCTTCCCCCATTTGCAGCAGCTCTAATCCTGAACCCAGCATGCTGATGTGATGTGTTTTTTTAAAAACTCAAGTGTAGCTGTTCTCATCACAGATCAGGACGTTTTGATCCACAGATGCAGTGATTGTTGACTTTCAGATGCATCAGACAGAGGACTCATATCGAGCTGGAACCACTCTGTGGCTTACACCATATTTTCATAAATGATTCTCTTAATCCATTTGACTTTTAACCCCTACCTAGATTCATCACCACGGCAACCCCATTGGATAGAGCATTGAGGAAAGTCATTGCTACAGTTTGTGGCTAATGCCTGGAAAGCAGGTCATATAGTAACGAGAGTGTTCATCAATATGCACGGGGGCAGCAGCGGGGCAAAATATGAAAATAATATCAGCTATACAGATCAGTGTGCAGTTCAGTTTCTGTGTATGTGTTCATGTATTTGCTCATACTATAATGTGTGTTTGTGGGTGTCTATGTGCAGTTTGCATGACAAAGGAAAACTGAATCTCAGCATACAGCCTGGCAGGAGAAGGGACAATTCCTCATAAAACTCTCTAGTTAAAAATAACAATAATGCGCTGGTTTCTATTCTGCACTGAGCTTTTCCACATGTTCCTGGCCAGCAGAGCAGAACACTAAATCTAGAGTTTCATGGAGCCTTATGTATCAGGTGACAGAACATTTAATTTTACATACTGGTGTCTGATTGCTCTGTAGAACCCATTTTGGATGCTGCAGAATATATTTATTATTGATTATACATGCAAATGAATGACCCTGATGAAGCCTAACGCAGCTGCAACTGTGCAACACTTTGGTTTTTGAACGTTTTGTACAATGTACATTTTTCAACAAGACATTGTTTTAGTCCTTCTTTTCCTTTTTCTTGGTTAACCCTTTGAACCCTAGGTTGTTTTTGCTCCATGTTTACTCCTTTTATTCATTAAGGCAAAGCCACTACACGTCTTAGCTATATTGTTATTTCCAGGATATATTAGGTTACTCATAATTTGGTATTTAAGTGGTACTGTACATTTATGACACTTTTTATTAAAAAAATTGGGAAAAAAACGTTTGACACAATGTGAACTTTTGTTGTTTTTTACCAGTATGTTCACACAATTTGAACATGCCATAAATATCTGTATGAGAATGTGTAGAGGAGAGTGTCAGTGTTCCAGCAATATAAACACCATGTTGACGATTGTATTAACAGCGTAAAACAAATCCAATTTCCATGTGGGATGAATATGTCATGAGTTTTGGCCATACAGTTCATATCATGTAAACAGGTGTACAACAAGTGTAATGTTGCCATGGAGTTAGTAAGTTAGCTGTGAGCTATACATGAGCCCCATTTTATAGCCTATACTTATTTCATTTTACATGTTGGTGAATCTGAAATGAAAAGTCATGCTGAATAAGATACTAGCAATTCCCGTCATCACTGTAACCACGGAAATGTGATGATTATAAGGCGATTTCTTATACAATTTCTTAACAAATGTATGCATGTTTGTTAACAGACATTAGAAGTCTTGCACTGATCGCAGCAGCATGTGTATGACATCTATGCATTCAGGTTTGACTAAGTTGTGAATCTCAGGAGAATGGGTCCAGTTTTTGATGTGGAAGAAAAAGATAAGTGCAATTTCAAGGAGTAGTTATGGCCTGTGTGTTGCTGAGTGGTAGTGGCTTATTTGGGGAATGCAGTGTGCAGTACATGCTTTTGTCATTGAGTGAACGTGTTTGTGTTTGTGTCGCATCATACCTGCAGAAGACTCCCATGCCCTCCAGCAGGTAACACTGTCCCCCGTTGAAGCAGTAGTTGGGCAGCATGTCGCAGGGCGAGCGGCAACTTCCATTCACCATCTGGTAGCCCACACGACATCCACCCATCCCGTCTGACCCGTCCACCGGTGAGGCCGCTGGAGGAGCCGCCACAGGGACGTTTGGTACCGGAGCTCCCGCGCCAGGACGTGCCGCCCCAGGGATGAAGGAGCCAGTTCCTGGGACCCGGGGCCTAGAGCGAGCTGGAGACCCAGCGGAGAGCCGGAGGTCTTCGTCACTCTCGTAGGCGTCTGTCGTGGTGCTGTAGGTGTACTCATCAGGAGTGGGGGACACGCCATCCTCGTAAGGTGTGAGGTAGTCGTAGCTGTCCGGCATCGCCCAGGAGGTTGGGTCACCGCCCTGCAGCTCATGGGCCAGTGATGAAGGAGAGGGCGGGGCTAGGTCGAGGCTGCGCCCACGAGAGGCGGGGTCGAAGAAGTCCACATGGAGGACGTCGGGGTTAGAGGGGTTGGTGGTGGGGGAGGGCTGGGCAGTGGTGGTGAAAAGGTGATCCAGGTCAAACACGGCTGTGATCCAAGGCGGGTCGGTGTGTGGCAGACGCTCCTCCTCCTCCTCCTCCTCCTCCTCCTCCTCCTCTTCGCCCTCCATGACTTCCGGTCCACGTGGGTTGCTAGGCAGCAGGTGCTCCGTCTCGGCTGAATCAGGGCTGAGCTGGGGCGGGGCCGCCACTCCCACTTCCTCCACCGTAGGAACCACCGTTTCACCGAACATGCCGCTGCTGTGCTCCTCCTCCTCGCCGGCACGGGGGATCCGGCCCGCCCTCGGGGTCACAGTGCTGATCATGTCGGGGCTGGCTGAGATGCTCATCTCGTTGACCTTGGCAGGCCCCTCCTCCTCGTTAAGCAGGGAGGTAACATTGGTGGTGATGTCCGGCTCCGTGGCATTGGTCCCGACAACGTTTCCTACAAACAAAAGGTTCCTTAGTACAAGTATCACAACTGAGAAAGTGCTCTGAGTTTGTTTTAAAGCTTTCAAAGGGAAATGATGGCTTTGTAATCCATCCCATACCTACTGGACAGCAGTATCTTCAATTATTACTCTGCATTATGAAATTTTAAACCATGCAGGTGTTATCATTGTAAACCTTTCACCTAGCCTCACGGGCCGTGATGTGTGTTGTGAGACCCTGAGCAGATACGTGAGAGCTCCATTATGACCTGAATGCAGGCACAAAAAACCCCCAGAAAGATTTCTTCCTCTCAGATGGAGAAAGAAGTCGAGAAACACAGTGGCGAGAGAACTTCAGCAAATTTAATGAGGTGAAAATGCTTTCACTCGAAAAACAGACCACAGTTTGTATCGATCAGCTCGGGAAAAACTTCTGTCTCAAATGGGCCAGTTACTGGAGCGCAGGCCTCGTTAGAGAGATGTCTATAGTATAGAAAAGTAGCTGACCAGAAATAGCCTTGAAAATGTATAAAATATCCATGTAAAAACAAGAGTTTTGTGCATTTTACTCTGTTCACATTATATTTGTGGTGAATGAAGCTATTGTATGTCCTCACTGGGGCACCATAGACGATTAATATAATTATATTCGATAATTACTTTGTGTTCTGGACCCGGTGTTTTCATAGTCTGACACTGTGAGGCACCTCTCAGGCAAACATAAGACAACAGTGCCCCCCATCACCTCCCATCAAAAAGTTAATATTAATGGCTTTTGTGACTCTTATTATTATTCTTTGTCTTACTTCTATTTGGGGGATAATCCAAAATTGCCAAGTGTGATAGCTGTGGGCTACAACTTGAGCATCATTTTTTAGCCTACATTTGTTTACATTGTGGCCAATTGGTGCCATTAAAAGTAAGCCGAAGTAGCTATTAGCAATTCCTGTTTGCAGTGTACTCATGGATGTACAGACAACTATCACGGGAGTACTTCAACACTGAAGAAAACTTTAAAAGTGTTGATTCTCAGGCAAGTTCTGGAGTTATAAGGAAAGACTTTTTTACTATGATTTCTAAGCAGATTTATGACGTGTTTTCGATAATGATATCCTCGAAAAGGGTAAATCACTCTGAGTCTAGAAATATGTGTATGACGAATAAAACTGTTCAGAAAACACGTACACAGCTTTGACTGTAGAAAAATGTCATCAGAAGATGCAGCAACCATTGCTATGAAAAATTCAACAATCAACTGGTTGAAGACAGAGAGGTGAAAACAGCACCATCCTGTTGCTGTCAGTTCCAGAAGTAAAGACATTTAAATGAATCTCAGTGGTACAAATTGAATGTTTATTCACTGATATCTAATACAATATCCCAAAAAAAAGTGGGCCTAAAAATTAGATCTCAGGAGCTAAAAATGTAATTTCCAGGAATATTAGCAAATATTAAATTGGCAGTTGGATGCAACATCTGCTGTTGTTTGTATCTGAACTATAAACACAAACCTACACATACAATCACCAACTGGTTCAGTTCCTTCCAAAGATGTTTTCCAGCCTCACAGTGGTCCACTGCCACACAATGACATCACAAACTGAAGTCTTCTTGCATTATGCCATGGACAAAGTGGGCTCAAGCTGTCTGGCATTGAACCCGACGGGTGAAACAAATTAAAACGACACGTAATTGGCCGTATACTTATCCTCTGGTCGATTACTTCATCCGAGGGCGGCTCGTTTAGTCATACAAAAAGCTGCTTTGCGGCCGCTCCCCCCTTGGATTAAAGGAATAATTCACTAATGTACTTGAATGGCGAGGAGCTGGGATTACGGATTATGGGGTCGGAGAGGGAGGGATTTGGGAGACTTTGGGGGTTTGTGGGGGGAGATGATGATCTTGAGGAGATCCAGACAAGACAGCGTCTCGACAATTGTAAGAAAGCTGTAAATATGTGAAGACGACACAGAAGAGACTGTTCATCGTGACTGACTAATGAAAACGACAACAGTTTTTTTGATGGACAGCTGAAATAAACCTCACAATAACACAAGCGCTGATCTATCCTGCTAACAAGACAGCCTAAGATAGGTTATGCCTTTATGCCACAGAAATCTAGCCTCTGAAATAAGAAATCTTCAATATTTTTTCAGCAATAAATAGGTCTAAACAGCTGCAACCCGGTTGGTCGTGCCAGCATGCCACTTGTTACGTAGCTGCAAGGATGCTGATAATCAAGCAGCTGGTGGTGGTGGTGATGTGGTAAACTTTGTGGTAAAATCTTTTCACAGCTTTTAAGTGGTGGCAGAAACACTACAGTACCTTTTCCATTTGGATTCAGCCACTACATGCCAGGTGTTTATTAGTATATTGGTCATTATGCTGCTGGTATGCTACACGTGGTATTTTCTTTGCTTGCCACACCGAAAAGTTAGCCTAAGCAGCATGTGCCATTTTGCGTGACTTATACAAATGGAGTGGAAACCCGGCCCACTCTTGGTTTTGGGTTTCGGAGTGCACCTATCAACAGCTGTTTCACCTGGTTGGAAAACAGGTGGGATGTCATCTTCCTGTGCCAGAGTCAGCTATAGAGGTTGTTGTAAGTTAGCTAACTGCTCCTAGCAACCACTACTGCAGTTTCTGTGTCGACTGAAATTTATGTTGAAGGGACGGAGACATCAGCCACTGCTGATTGGTTGGGGGCAACATTACTGTTCGTCCCAAACAGAAAATCAGCGAGCATGAAGTGAAGACTACATGGCAATTCAGCCTGATTATCATGCTAACAGAAATCCGCATAATAAACACGTTGAAGAGCTCTACTGTTGCATTGCGTGACTTGTTCTTTCATTGTCTGCAACACAGTGAGTGTATTTTATCCTGCAACAACTCCATTAATGCATTGTCAACCTGAAACAGTTGCTCCATATCAGGCTTCTGTTTACACGGCTTTGTTAGTTTGATGAGCTGTGAGGAATGAACTACAACATCCAAGCTGACTGCAATGAAGGAATATGTCTCCCGATGCAGCACTTTCATCATTTTGTTAAAGAGTAAGATCCTTTTGTCTTTCTGGAACAGCTCAACCTCTCGCGAGATTTCAGAGTGAGACTTTCTGTTTCTGGTTAAACAAAAAGGATCTTTACTCTTTTACAAAAAGGTCTGTCTCTGCAGGGATCCTTTCCATAATGTTGTCAGACACTCAGAATAACAGTCTGAGCCTGTCAGTGGCAAAAACAAGCACTTTTAGTGGACTTACTTTTCACGGGTGCAGTTACCCCAAAGGATTACGTTGCAGCCTGCTGCCCCCTTGGTGGATGCTGACGGAGGCGATCTACTGGACCAATTCCAAAACTTTTGGTAACTATTAGTCATAGTCATAGTTAGAGGTTTAAGTTACCCTTTAACTTGAGTCATTCAGCTGAGGGTTATAATTGGGCTTCCTCCTCTTAGTCGAATACTTTTAGACTGATAGTGAAGCTGAAGACAATTTCTTACATAGTGCCTAATTAACTAACTAATCATTTTTGTTAATCTTTAGCCAACAAATCCTTTTTTATGGTCTTACTTTCATGGGGAATGAGATCCTAGTCATTCCTGTAAAATGACAGTTGACATCTGACATCACAATATTATCAATAAAAGCTGGTGTTTAATAAACCTAAAAGGTCTGGAGAAATCTTATCAACTTATCTTTAATAATAAAATGATGAATTAACACCAGCGTTATCCTTTAATATTCAGTCAGTGGCCTCACATCACATGAATACGTCTTGTTTTGGACATTCATGTCTTAGGGGTTGCAGGGTTCAATTCTCACCCTGATCACCCATGGTGAATAAATGCGTGTACTTGTGGTCGTTTAAGGAGCTTTGATAAACAGCCTCCACCAAATGGCATATGTGAGGATCTTTGCTGACTCTGGATAAGCTCTGACCGCGACCCTCTGGGATTTTAATCTGTCCATCTCTAAATGTCTCCTCAACGCTCATCGAGGCTCCACTTACACAGCCAGTGGTTTATTATTTATCATTTCATCTCCGCCAAAGTTTTATGACTAACATGACGTGATGTCTGATTTGGGAACAAACAGACATAAAAAGGTACACACCCTCAGATAGTAACGAGCCACAATCTAATAACTTCATCACTTAAAAACTGCAGCCAGGAAACCAGAACTTTTACACAATCTCTTCTACATCTACAGTTAGTGATTTCCTTCTCACACATCACACACCTGAACTTCAATCATTCAAGTCAAATCAAATCAGCTTAATTTATATAAACCAATATATACATATCTTACAAATGCCCCAACCCAGTCCAAAAAGACAGTCATTTTTTAAATGTTTTTATGGTCTTAAATTAAGATTGAGTTGCAATTCATTAGTTGTTACAGGAAAAGAACACGTTACATTTCTGGCATCACAAGAAAGTTCTGCATGACTGCAAACATCTGCTGAGGTAATATAACTTTTTCCAGTTTCATTTCAGCTAAATTGAGACATTAATTAGTTAATGAAAATCAGGAAGTCAATTAATCCACTAGGAATTTTCTGAGCTGTACCGTAAGCTTTACATTTAGCTGCAGGGTTCGTACAAAGTATTGAATGTTTGGAAAATGTTTAATTGTAACTGCTATGTTTTCGAGGTCAGGAAAATGCTTGAATGTCAACATAATCTGGTGTTTCATCATCTACACAATCACTCAACAATCTTTTAATATTTGAAATCAAACAATCCCGTCAACATATTTGTTTGATGTCTCCTGGCATTTATAGTAACAATTAAAGGCTTCGAGTGTCTGGAAATTTTTGGTTTATGTACCTTTAAAGTGCTTTTCCTCTTAAAAAGCTAAATGAACCCTGTAGCTGGAAAGAGCAACAACGATGGGTTAAGATCAACAGAGTTTTTCCAGGTGAGTAACTTCAAACGCAATATATCATGTGGTTTAACTGTATTTATGTCTATTGAGAGTAATACTGAGAGGACAAATTGGTCTCTACTTTTTCTTTGATGGATTTTTTTTTTTTTGCATTTTATGCCTTTATTAGATAGAAAGTGGAGAAATGAGGAGAGTAAGAGACGGGGAAATGACAAAGGTCCCCATTAAGACCGAAACCTGGGACGTTGCGAATCATGGTCTGCGCCTTAATCCCCTTCTGAGAAACTTGCATGAAAACTACAACCAAATGATCCCAGAAACTCGAAGAAGCTCTATGGCC
The DNA here is from genome assembly GCA_002120245.1 of Maccullochella peelii. Taxonomy (NCBI): domain Eukaryota; kingdom Metazoa; phylum Chordata; class Actinopteri; order Centrarchiformes; family Percichthyidae; genus Maccullochella; species Maccullochella peelii. The sequence goes on from LKNJ01001180.1 coordinate 87,564, forward strand.
TGTGCAATACTCAAACTACTGAAATAAACTAATACAAACAGACCACATCTGCACAGAAGATATTGGCTCAGCTTCTGTTTTTCATTTTAACAAAATTAGTTCTGCTTTTCAGTGCAAAAAAAAATTATATACAATAAAATATTTCTGCTGCTGCGGGGCAATTGAATCTGGGGTGGAAAAGTCTTCATGTTTGTCCCTCAGCATCTACTGTCAAAGTACCCTTGAGCAAGGCTTTTTCTCTAACAGTGGCTCCTCTCGCCAGTAAAGAAGATCATATAGTTGAATTGTGTCAGTGTGTGAATGTAAAGCAGGACAGTGCTGATAAAGAGCATGCCTGCAAAGAAAGTCTTTCCCAAATAAACACTGATCAATAGATATTCTTCACCAAAATAAACATAATACATATGGATGTATGCGTGTCATCATTAGACGTGAGGCTGTCGATTCAGCCGCGAGGTGTTTGACAGGTGGAAGGCTTCAGTTTATTGAAGGTTTTTGTTTTCTGGCGCAGCAGCAGCGAGCTGCGTCTTTGAAGCCAGGGTCGTTCTGGGGCTAATCCTTCCAGCAGTCCCACAATCCACTGCTGTTTAACACATTAACTAAGCAGCCCAGGATAATATGCCAAAACCACGCTCACACACACACACGCATAAAAAATAGGCTTAACTGTTACTACACAAAAGCATTTCACACACTAAATGCTTGATGCTCACCAGGAAATTAGGATTCAAGGCCGTAAATGTCCAACCTCTCTCATAAGCACACTCGCCGTCGGTTGCTTTGTCTCTCGCTTGTGTTTTCTGTCAACCAAACACACACCTGACAGCAATACAATCATTAAGTGACAGTTTCTCCGGATGAGCGCAGTGTTTGAAGTGTGAATCTACTGGGAAAAGCCTTCAACACAACTACATCCTCATGCCCATCCTGCTGCTGCTGCTGCAACAGGCCTGATGAATACAAGCCGTAAACAGACAGTAATGGCTGCCGCACAACCGGAAGAGGCGATGAGGAGAGATGGTAACGGGGAGAAGCGACACATCATGACAGAGAGAAGAAAGAGAAGAAAAACCGAGGGAGGATGTGACAAAGTGAGGGATGGTGAAAATGACAGAAAGAGGGAGATGCTTTCATGGTCTATGAAAGACTCTTGGACTTTTACTCCAACTCCGTCAGTCTGCCAGTCGCCGAGGGAGAAAACACTCTACAGAGATCTTCAATTTACTCTGTACTGTCTACTATCCCTGGTCTCAAATCTCACACTGCTTCAGCCGGATTATATTACAGTATGATGCCCCTGGTACAAGAGGCAACACTTGCTGAGGGGCCACTGCATGACCCTTGTGCTGGCTCAATGCAATGCATCCACAATTGTTTAGGCGTCTTGTTGTGTGAAACCTCAAGCTGAACTTGAGCTGAGTATGTTTACATGCATATTATCCTGGTTTTGATCATATTTGGGATATGGAGCTCACATGGAACATGAGAAACCCAGTCATATCTCTGTATACAGTATGCAGGTTTCTAATAGTCTGTAATATGAAATTCAGACTTTATTTAAGTGTCAATTATCAGCATATTTTTTGTTTAACTGACTAACTACAAGTTGAGGACACACTCGCACACATGGCAGACGGTGATCAGAAACCTGGATTAGTCATTTACATGCCACAGTGTCCTGGTTTCTATCATATCGAGTACATGAATTCATGAATTCGCCAGAGTTGTGGGCTTCAAGGAAGACTGAAGGTGGAGGACTGGAAGTGTGACCAAGCCTTTAGGCCTTGTATTACAGTAAGAAACATCCGGCACTCATCACATTATTTCCATACAGGCTGTTCAAAATCATGGACATCATTTCTGTGACATTGCTTCATTTTTGGCATTTGTTTGGAGCCTGAAAAAGCCAATTTTGAATAAACAGAGGTGGAGTCTGGGTGGAACAAGTAAGCAGGAAACCTACACAGCTCAGAGTGAGTCACCTGTCAATCAAGCAAGCAACCTTCAGAAATACCCGTTTTTCACCAGCAAGACTCCCATTACAAGAAGGGAAATTCTAGTGTTTGACATGTGGAAAGACATTTGCTGGAGAGAAGTTTGGCTTCTTCCAAACCTCCTTAATACAATCTGAGTGTTTATCTGTGATTAGAGCAACTATATCTGAAGGTACTTCCCCACTGGCTTCAACATTAAAATGTTGATGTTGCATTTCTAAAACATATTTTTTTTGTCATTTGTAATAGGACATCACATTTACAAGGAATAAAATATAAGCTAACATGGGTTGAACACCAAAACGTTTTTTGTATCTAGCTCTCAACCCTGATCTTCACCTGGGTCATTTTTAGCCATGTGAGGTGTCGGTTGTCCGTTCCACCACTTTGGTTCAGACTGAAATATCTCAACAATTATTTGATGGATTGCCATGAAATTTTGCAGAGACATTCTTGGTGGCCAAAGGACGAATCTTTATGACTTTCGTGATCCTCTGACTTTTCCTCTAGTGCCATCATGAGGTTGACATTTGTGGGTTTTAGTGAAATGTCTCAATAGCTATTGGGTGGATTGTCATGAAATTTGGTTCAGACATTCATGTTCCCCTCAGGATGAATTGCTATCACTTTGGTGATCTCTTAACTTTTTTTGACCAAATACATGCAAAACTAATGACATACCCACCAGCCTCAGCTGTATTTGTGTTTAGTGCTAATAAGCAAATGTTAGCATGCTAACATGATAAACTAAGATGGTGAACATGGTAAACTTAAACCTGTTAAACATCAACATTCATCAACAATCATTTTACACACAAACACAAGCAGGTACACACATTCACCCACAAACTATCCGAACTCAGGCAGTCTGCTGTAGGAGACCACAGTGGTGTCAGTCTGCCAGAATCCTCACTGTGAATCTCTGGACTAGGCTCCAATTAAGTGGAGTTGTCTCCCTTTCACCGCCTCGTTAGCCTAATTGGATTAACGAGGAGGAACCTTTTGACAGACAGCTGGTTTGGGAGCAGCGTGAACGCTCTGTGGATGATCGAGAAAGTAAATTCTGCACCACACCGGTACGCAAGAGCTTTATTTCCCAGTACCTCTAATGCACTGCAGTTATTGTAGAAAATATACATACAGTATGAAGTAATGTGTGTCTGTCAATTATTGCTTGATTGGCTTTGACACAATTATTAAAGGTGCCATAAGCCAAATAAAGTATAAATGCACAGCGAACCACATTCCTGTTATGTGTAATTATCTCTCTTGGTTCTGTGCGATAAACACAACAGGAAATGAATCACCAGTATAACAAGACCATCATTTCCAACAGTCCATAAAGTTCTAATACTACACATGAGGACAATTAACAAGTCCACAAGGAACCCACTGAGTCATGGTTGTTGTGATCACAGTTTTTACTAGATTGGAAAATCCATTTTTGCTTTCGATTTCAGATCGTTTTAAAGTAATGAACAAAAAAGACTGATGCGTTACTTCTCATTGAATTCCCTGTGTTTTTCCAAACTGTACTGTACAGTGGGGTTTTAAATGAATTCAAGGTCCCATGTGTTATAAAACCCAGTCATCGCATACTGTAATTCATAAAAGGCTTGCTTTGAAGAGAGATTTCTGCCCGTTACGACCGACACATTGCAATGTTGGAGAAGAGATAAAAGTTGTTGAATGGTATCAGAAACTAATCTCAACTTTGTGGTTGACTATTTTAAACTAGATACCAATCTAGGACTCAATAAGAGACTGAATGACTCGGTAAAACTGATTGTTTTACTGGCATGATTCAGCAATTAGCTCTTTGAAAGTGCAAGCCCAGCTAAACTAACAATGACCAGCGTCTTTTTACCCAATTAGAGCCACCGACCTGGCAGACTAGACATCAGCTGGCAGGGTCGGGGTCGGGTCGAGTCAGGACGAGTCGGTTCAGGGTTTCAGACTCAGTGATGAGACAAAATTGATGGAATAAAAGACTCTTTGTTTGTTTCCCTCCCACTTTACATGAGATAATCAAACAGTGTTACATAAGGAGATTCCTCACACTGCATGTCTGTGAATCTGTTTATGTTTGTGTGTGTGTCTGTTGTCTCTTTGCCAGTATAACCCACTGGTAATTGGGGTGGCTTCCAGCTCCTCTGGTGAAGGGTGTGGATGGTCATAATGAGAAGAGTTTGGCTTGTCTCCGTGCGTGTGTGTGTGTGTGTGTGTGAGAGAGAGACTGATTGTTTGGGGGTGATGGCGCCTCAAGGCCAAGTGCTGTTAGCTTGCGCTGGCGAGCCGCCGACCCTCAGGCTTCGCCTTTTGTCTAACCCAGATCAGTTTGGAGAGGGGAAGCCACTAAACCACCCACAGACCCGGGGTACTTTGATTGGCTGTGACAGACTGTAAAGAGGAACCTGATTGGTTGTGACAGATAGGGCCCGCCAGCCAGTTTGCTGACCCAGACTGCAGGGAGAAGGGGAAAGGTTGGACACCGAAATGGCAGATAAACAAAAGCTTACAGGCTCCCGTAGTGGAGAGGTTCTATTTTGTAGGATTTGGTGGTGAAATCTCAATAAATGTGTATTTTATTTTCCTGATTACATTATGATATACAGTGTATATATGTATATACAGTGTGTGTACCTAGTATTGCAGTGTCAGTATAAATAAATCACATCTCACATTTTCTATACTGAGTAATCAAATTCTCACTATCCTCTATTTAAAACACCAGTTCTTAGAAAAACAGATTTGACTGAAACTAATGACTTCACATCGGGTCCTGAGGGTGTAACGTTTGATAATTAGCAACTAATTAAAGTGCAAGGTGCAACATTTTCCTTGAAGTCACTTATTTAGTCAAGAAAAAAAGGCAAAGTGGTGCCAGCCTTCCATTATATATCAGTTATAAGGTGCTGTGCTGCCGTGCCAAGTGTGAGTGAGAAAGGTCAGAGAGGAAAATAGGTGAAAGAGGCACAGTGGGTGGGGGGGGGCAACATTGCATTTATAATCACCAGAACCACCCTGGTGTCCTCCTGTGTGGTGGTCAATGTGAGCAAGGTGATAACAAGAGGGTACACAGTATATAAACTACTGTCAAACTACTGTTTCCAAGTTCAAGAATAAACTGTCGCACTCAGCGTGTCAGTGCAGCTTTAATTAAGGGGCCACGTATACTAAGATATATGCATGTGCACGATTCTATGATGGCCTTTTCACCCGGCCATTCAGATCAGATACAAACTCTTCAGCCTTTAACCAGCGTACAAACTGGTTAGTTTCAAGCACTTCCTTCATTGATAAAATCTCATTTTAGTTGTCATTGTTTTATTTCTTTCTTGGTGAGATGTGAGATTTTTTTTCTCACCAGCACGATCCTTTTTCATGTTTTAATTAATTAGATTTTTTGTGTTTTCTTACTTGTGCAAATTAATAACCTAAAAAAAATTCAATATTTACTTCGTCCTCAGTGTGAATGGACTTTAATAAGAGCTCAAGATCACCCTGATGCGTTCACGTTACCGTGATAGAAACGTGATTGATCCGGCCCACAAATTAGAGAAACTAGGCAACTGTGATTAGATTTGTTTCGGGTTTCTCTGCTTAATAAACCCAAAAAAAACGCTGACTGGAGTGTGACTGTTTTCTGTATTTCTTGCGGTGTGTGGACATTAAACACACAGGAGAGATGACTGAATTAATGTTTATAAAAACGACCGCACTGAGCGGAGATGAAGCAGTGTGAGGGAGAGCCTCTTTAACTCAATCTCATTGATTTTAGCTTCAAATACCTGAACCTCAAGAGAACACACACACACACACACACTCACTCACTCACTAATGAATAAGACATGAGGCTTTTTTATCTTTACTCAACGCTGCTCATTAATATCGACATATAGAGGAAATGCACAGGTCTGCATTAGGCTCTAATTGAAAACCTCTGCATCGATTTTACACCAGCCGCTCTCACTCTTCCTCAGTCTCTTCTTCTTTCACTCATCTTTTTTTTCCTTTCTTGTTCTCCTCCTCTCCTCGTCTTCACCCCCCCCCCATCTTATCTCATAAATTTCGTCCATTTCATCCCTCTCTCCTCCCTCCACTCTCCTCGTCAAATAAATCCTTTCATTTCTGACTCCACAGGTGGTGGGATGGAGGAAGGATGTGTTGCCATGGAGACGGACTCAGGGCCTCGCTGGAGTTGATGCGGCGCTGCAGACCCGATAAGATCTGCATGCACACGCACACACACACACCTAATAATAATGTGTTTATCTTTAAAGGACGGTGGTTTTATGAGGTTGCGTGTGTGTGTGTGTACATGTTATAAGTGCATGCATACTGTATGTGTGCATCCATGCATCTACACTTACACAGCCTGTTTTTTTTCCTCCCTTGTGACCTGATTTTGAACGGTCAGTGTGTATGCATGTATGCATGTATGCATGTATGCATGCGTGTGTGTGTGTTTTCACTCTAACACACACACAATGTTCCCGTCTACCCTCTTGCATTCTGATGTTTAAGTGGTTAGTTGGACATGTACAGTATGCCTTATATTTTCATTTTATTTTCAAATGATCAGTGTTTATTTTGAACATAAACAGTTAACAATTGGGTCAGGGAAAAAAATCAATAATACATGAATCAGAGTGATTTTTAATTTTAAAAAGTGATTTACTTTCCCCAACCCAACCAATCAGAGGGACTCATCACACATCAGCTCAAAGTCTGGATGAAAAATGTTTGAATCAATCGGCTCCTTCTGGGAATCTTTAAGTGAAAATTGGTAAAAATGGAAAATTGGTTAAAAAACAAATGTGCATAAATAATACACCTTATATACAACAAGTCCTCCAAATTAAATGAAGAGATATGTGGTTTGTAATTGTGCTCCAGAATGGCACATATTTTGACATGTTTTCTAACCTGATCTGAAAACAACATAATTTACGGTAACACTTTATTCTAAGGTCCTTATATTAAGGCACATTTTCTGATCTGACACCATTATGGTTACGGTTTGGCAGGTTTAAGTAAAACAATTAGATCATTCGATGGGTTGTCTGACCACGACCAAAAGTGTTTATAGCTGTGTATAGCTGACGCTGCACTCGTCTCTGTCAGCCTGTTTTGTGTTTTAACATGTTTTTAAGTGCTTTAGTGGTTAAATTATCAACCACCGCTCAGCCACCATGAACTTTTCTGCTATCTGCACATTTCTGGTTAAAATTGTATCAACTTTTTGCACATATTTGGCTGTACTGCTGCTGGCTTGCGACATGTGTCACCGTTTCCCAAAGCCCAAGTTGACACAGCTCAGCACAACAGTCGAGTAAATTTTTTGAGATTTTGCTAAAAATAAAAGGTTCAAATTTTCACCCTTAGACTAATCGAGAAAAGATGTTATTTTCTCTTTTTTTCTATTTTATTCTATTCTATTGTGCAAGTCTGAACATAAGCTGTGAAGCAAACTCATCACACGAGAGACAACAGCATCACACAAACCAAATAAATCCACTTGTCTAATTATCTGTCTTTCTGCTGAACCTGGTTTGTTGCCATGACAGGTGTGTGTGTGTGTGTGTGTGTGTGTGTGTGTGTGTTCACAGAGGGGTGTGATGAGGCGACTGAATGCTAATATGACAGGAGAAGAGGGATGGGGAGGAACGAGGACCGTGCACGGCCATACGGAGAGGAGAGGGGAGCCTGTGCACGAGCATGAACTCGATGACTCGCTTCACCAAGGACACACTGATACACAGACAGTCTAGCACCTACATAACACACTACAAAACGCACACACACACACATTTTATGGCATATAGACAGTAGAAAGTGGCCGTACTGCAGGTGGAAGCCTACGCACAAGCAAAAATTGTGCTCTTGTTCCGTCTTCCATCTTTTTTTCCACCCTTTGTCTCACACACACACACACACACACCACCTACATGAACACACACAAACATGTAAATTACTGTTCAAGGGCGCCCAGAGTTTGAGAACAACGCCAACTCAGCACTGCTAAAATAAATAAATAAATAAATAAAAACCACACATACTGTACACTAATTGTTTCGTCTTTGAGCAGGAAGGACAGAAGCAGCCCGTCACTGTCTGACTGCTCACCAAACTTTGTCGGGTCGTTCGATGACCTTCTCTACCTGCAGTAAAAAAACTACAACTTCTGGACGACCACCGCCAAGGACAGAGACACTGACACCCCAAACAACTGTCACACCCCTGAGTCAGAGCCGCGGCAACAAAAACACCTGGAGGCCGACAAGGACGACGACATGGAGGAGAAACACCTGCACAAAGGGACACTTTTTTGTATGAAATTTGTTATTTCAGGTGATACGCTTGGCGAAAACTTGTAATAGTAGTCCACCCATTGCCAGACCAGAATGCTGATATTAGTCGATTCTGCAGAACCCTGGATGATGTTTGATGACATTTTTTAACGCTGAATGCCGTTTTTAAAACCATTTCTTTCTACAGTAACCGTGCATGAAAACTATGGTATGATTATGGTTAGGGAAAGGTTGTAGTAAATTGTGAGGTGCAGAATCAGCCAAAATGAACGTAGTTCCGAGGCATAATGCGCTGAGTAGTCATCATAATTTATTAGTTTCAACCATAGACTGTATATAAAGATGGACGACACGTCTCCACTTCCTCCCACTGTACAAAAATGAAGCCAAAATATCCCGGATACAGGCGCTGCCATCTTGTACTGGTGACGTCATTTGGAGCCAGAGTCTGCGCACCACCTGGACCAAGTTGTGACATCTCACCCCCTTTTTATAGCATCAAATAACTAATTAAAACCAAACTTATCAGAAAAATGAACACTTGAACAAACATCAGCGTGATAAGAACTAACTAAAATGACAGAAACCATCTTTGGGAACATTTTATTTGTCCCATCTGCTAACATGGAAGGGGCGGGGTTTATGACCTAGAGGTAGGGAAGCTTGAGTTGACGACTAAATAGGCAGAAAATCACATTTCATTGCAGGTTTTCTTTCGCTGTTGTCTGAGCGGATCCTTAGGTGGAGACAACTTTGACTGGCTAGTCTGACATTAAGGACAACGTTTGCTTTTATGTGATAGTGATGCAGTTACACCAACATTACTGTGAGCAAAGCTTCTGATTGAAACATCACATACATTTTAGTTGCCTATAGCTTAAAGAAATCCTGCTCACTTATTTCTAAACGAACTTAATTCTCGCATCATTTTCACCTGCAACACACAACCTGTGTTTCAGACTTTTATGCCTGTTTCACAAAATGTTGTTACTTACTGTATGAGGACATTTGCACCTCAGAGGAGGCTGAAGCGCACACACACACACACACGCGTCCATGTTCAGTACAGTACGTCTGCACACACCAACACAGTAACACAGAGAGAAGCCAGCTAAACGTTGGAGCTGCAGGCAGATCCAGGTGGAATTACAAATGAGATTAGGATCACTTGGTTTCCCAACAAACAGATTTATCTGGGATGAGGCACATAATCGCCACCACTGATCTCAATTTAGTGCTGGGAGAAAAGTTTCTGTCCCTCCTTGTTCCCGAGGGAGAAACGACTCTCCATCTTTCAGGTAGTTATTCAGCTTTGGTGATTTAATCCAAAACACCTTCTACCATGATGATTATTGATTGTTTTATAATAATAATATAGTTATTTAATCTATCAAATGTAACAAAAAAAAAATTGTGAAAAGCTGAAAGCAGTAAATGTTTGATCATTTTACATGATTAATGAGTTAAATTAACTGATTGTGAAAGCTGTTCGTTTTCTGTAAATTGACAAATTGATTCATCTAATAATCATTTCAGGATTAACCAACTACGGTATAGTTAAGGTTAGGGAAAGATCATGGTTAAGCATTGTGCAAACAGATACTGAGTGGATTATCCTGGTGAAAATAAAGAAAAGTAAAGGCAATACTTGGTTAAAGTCAGGGAAAGATCATAATTGCGATTAAGAAAAAAGCGTACATTAACTGCAGGTCTGTGGCGGGATGCAAACTTGGGGTATCCTGCATGACAGTCAGACGCTACACACCCCTCCATCCCCCCGACTATTTCCTGCATTGGTACTGACAATATTCCTAGTGAGCTGTTTACCTGGCTAATGAAAATGAATATTCCTCTAATATTCCCGTTTACATGCAGCCGTGCATACTCTCACTGTGTTTGACAGGGGTCAATGCCCTAACATGTCGTTTATCACATTTATCATTTTAGTTTTCCACCGGTGGAGGACATGTTCGACCGCACAAACTCAGCCTCCCTCTTTCATTCGTTCAACCACCTTCTAGAAAAGGTCGGCGTTGCAATATTTGCGCTCATCCAAAAACCTGTTGATCTCCAAGCCGTTCATAATGTTTAAAAGTAGGTGTGTTTCTCCTTCCGGCCAGAAATGTGGGCTTTTGGCCGTAAACAGGCAAGAGGCCGTGTGTCAAACAGCGGTAAAAACCCCAACTGAGACGCATATTCCAAATGTGCTGTATACATGTCCAAAGAATGCTCCTAAAACACGAATCGCCATATCTCATGTCTTAACCAGAAAATGCTACATTCGGAATATCCTAACAGAATATGCTGTTTACACGACCCGTGTAATATTGGAATATTCTGAATAATAGTGGAAAATGTATGTGCATGTGAACCTAGTCACTGTCATGACTTACAGGGACACTTGAATAAAATGGAGTCATCGTTATTGTTATTAGCAACACCTGTGCTTTTCCTCCAATGACAATGAAATTAAAAAAGGCTGTGAAAAAGGATTATTATGTAATCTAACGTCTCCTGGGAAGGTTGAAAAATCACAGAGTAACTGTTGTCTGACTGAAACTACTGACTCAAGACTGACACAACAGACATCACTGCAGTCTCCCCTTTTGCTGTCAGTCTGCTGACATGATTGCATGTTACTGCTAATTACTCTCGGCTTCAGCAGTCTGATATGTGCTCTGGATGTCCATCACTCAGTCTCTTGGAAGTCAAACGCATCAAACACCTAACACACGCAAACTGTGACGCCGTGTCTAAAGTAACGTCACTTCATCTGCTTTCTGTCGAACGTTTCAACCACGATTTTGAAAAATCCAGAGTACCGATGCAGACTCTGAACTTTTCCCAAAATAATTTCAGGGCAAAACTGTAGATGATCTGACCAACTCTGAAGACAGATGTGCATCTGCTGAAAATCAAACACAGCACGCAAATCATTATGCAGAAATAATGAATACTCCAGTGCAAATAATGATATGATCTACAAATCAGAGCTGGTAATGATGGACTACACCCATTTCCGGTGGCTTTGGACACACAAACACACACACATGTACACACATGCACACACACACACACACACACAGTCATGCATGGTCAGTAGTGACAGAGCCACCAGACTTGGTAAGAAAATTCAGCAACCAACATTTTGAGCTTTAATGAAATTCAAGGCGCGAACACATTATGGCGGCGATATGAACACGCTGTTCTGCCAGTCGGTGTCAAAGGATGTGTGTGTGGTTTCCATAGCGACAGAGAAGATGCAGAGGAGAGAGTGCAAAGCCATTGTTCACCAATACCCAGAGCTGTAGACTGCATACATTTTAGGATTGTTCTTTTGTGTGTGTGTCTGTGTGTGTGTGTTTGTGTTTTTTCGTTCCCTACACTGCGATAAAAAAAAAGAAGACTGGACTGGGTTAGTGGAGTCATGGAGGGAGGATTTGGCTTGAACATTAACCCACTGCACATCAAAGAAAAACTGCCAGCTAGCAGATATGTGTCAGCAGGCCAGAGAGCAAAGAGATAGAGAGGAGGAGGAGGAGGAAGATGAAAGGAGAGGAGGAGAGCACAGAAGAGGCTGTACGTCCATGAGTTTCAGTGCAGAAATGAGAAACCATTACTCCGTCAATCACCTATCTACCAGCTTAACCGTGCGTGGGGGAGGGGGGAGGATGGGAGGGACGGCGGCATATCATCTGTATTAAACACACGGAGGGAGGAGGAGGAGGAGGAGGAGGAAGAGGAGAAGGATTGCAAATGGCCACTGGAGAAAAATCCGACAGGAAATGACTGACCGTATTCTGGTCGGCTGTTGTCGGTTAGGGCAGTTGGCCTTGGACGTCTGAGCATCATTCACAGATGTGGGGCAAGCTGCCGCCTCCACACTCCACCGGTGAAGCGAGAAGATGTGTGTGTGTGTGTGTGTGTGTGTGTGTGTGTGTGTGTGTGTGTGTGTGTGTGTGTGTGTGGAGAGGTGTAGCTCAAGGTTGTTTTAAGGCATCTGCACCCAATCAGCCAACCTCTTTTTGTTAAATATCCACCTGACACAAACTCCCTGCTGCTGCATTGATGAAAAGTGACAAAAATATTCCTGAGGGGGGCGTTACAAAGTGATTATTAGTGCTCAAAGGTGAGTTTAAGATGATCCTATGATTTTTTTATTATTTTAATAATAATTGATCCCCCAAACACTGCAGAAATCTCCATCTTAACAACACGGTTTTAGCCACACTAGCTGCGTGTCTCTATGGATATCAATGTCTGTCGGCCGGTCCACCACTTTGGTCCAGACTGAAATATCTCAACAACTGTGGAATAAATTGACGTGAAATTGTGTACAGACCTTCATGGTTCCCAGAGGATGAATCCTACTGACTTTGGCGATCACCTGACCTTTCCTTTAGCACCACCATGAGGTTGACACATGTAGTTTTGAGTGAAATATCTTGACTATTGACTTGACTTGAACTATTGCATGGATTGCCATTAAATTTGGTTCAGATATTCATGTCCCTCTCAGGATAAATTATAATAAATAAAATTATTATAATATCTTTGGTGATCCCTTAACTTTTCATGTAGCGCCATCATCAGGTCAAGTTAATTTGTCCGGTACTTATACCAGATACCTGCAGTACTAATGCCATTCCCATCAGCCTCAACTTTGTTTTTAGTGCTGATTAGCAAATATTAGCATGCTAACACGCTAAACTGAGATGGTGAACATGGTAAATATGATACTTGCTTAACATCATTTAATTCAAAGCACCGCTGTGCCTAAGTACAGCCTCACAGAGTCTATTATTGAGTCCTAAAAGAGAATTTCCCTGTTTCCACTGCAGATGGACCTGTTTCCTTGATTTCAGTGCAGCAACCGGCATTATTCTGCTTTGTTTGAACATACAGACTAATTTCAAACAAGCTGATTTGCATTGGAAACTGTTACTGCAGTGGAAGATGTTTTCATAGGTCCAGCAGTCAAAAAACATTGGATAACAGGTGCTGAAAGGAACATTTCTTTTCATGCTGAGGTGCCAGCTGGTGCATTGCCTCCAGAGCGGCAGGGAGTGAGGTGCTTTGCTCAAGGGCACTTCATTAAATGAGAGTTGAACTGTGATACCTCTAAGTTTGGGTCAGCCACAAGGCCAACACGCCCAAACGCTCACCTTTTCATCTTTGGTAGTATGCCTAGTATCACTTTTGAAGTTCCTGCTTAGTTTTGATGCAATATTCATTTGCATCTTTAACAGAACACAGTTTGACAATTTGGAAAATGTGCTTGTCGTCATCATGAGGTTGCTAGGCAACCAGCAGTGTAGCAAAGACATACTCCCCGTAAAACCGTGAATTTTGAACAGATTAAACAAATAAGCTACAACATGGTATTTAATCAAATTTAAAGGTGGTGGTAGCTGGAATGTGGATGACTGATGCTAGCTGTGTCCCCCTGCTCCCACTCTTTATGCTAAGCTAAGCTAAGCTAAGCTAACCACCTACTGACTGTAGCTACATATTTAACGTACAGACATGAGAGTGGTATCGATCTTCTCATCCAACTCCTGGCCAAAAAAAAAAAGCGAGTAAGCGTATTTTTCCAAAATGTAAGACTACTCCTTTAATGGAGATACAGCCAGAGTAATGTACATGGTGTTGGTATATTCATGTGCTTTACACAGCCTGGACAAGCTTTTAAAAACTGGTTAGATGCTCTCATATCTTACAGTCCTATAAGGCATTATGGGCGTAACTGGGGAACAAATGCACATTTGAAAAGAAAAGAAAACATCCATTAAATTTAAGAGGAAAACTGAATCAAAGACTGGTGACTGAAAGGACATTATTTAGCCCGTGTGCTAAATCATTATATATTTGGCTCAGATATGGAGCTGACAGGGAACATGGCTCTTGGATGTTCCACTGATGTGAGCTTTTTTCCCCTCCCCTTCAGAAAGCTTCCAGACAGATTTTTGCGCTCCAAATAAAAAATGTTTGGTTTTTTTTGGACTTCACCTTTTCATCACACTCCATGAATTTCAGCCAGTGCGATGACAAGAATCAGCCAGATTATATTGGATTATAACGCCAGACTGATTTCACCTCGTGCACGCTCCTGCATTATTAATCTGACAGTAACGTAGCCCGCCGTGCGCAATGAATCTCAGACAAAGAGACAGAGAGAGGGAGAAAGAAAGCCTCCGTGTCTTCTTTTTTAATGTTTACTCGGGTGTTTTCTCCCTCGTCTTCCCTCCCTGTGTATCAGAATGTCCGTCCAGATCCCTTCATTAATTATTCATCAGGTCCCCCGGCCCTAATCCTCGCCTTTGTGTCTCTGTATTACCAGTGCGCCTCCAGGGATCCGGTTTACTGCATCGGCTGGACGCTGTCACTTGTCACACATCTCTGCAATTTCTCCTATAATATTCCTACAGTGAGCCTGCTATACTCCGAGTGGTGATTTAGTGATCTGATTTTGCTGTGATTGCCTCTTAGGATGCCACTATAATGTCCTATGCGTATTCCTTTAGTGTCTGGAGGGACTTAAATGGTATTTATTTAAGCCCTCCATGCTGTATAATCACTTACAATGTCTACAATACTCAGCACTGAGCTGATATTGACCTTATTGCATATTCATATCTTAAGATATCTCTATGATAAAAGTCCTTACAATGTGGGATCTTACAATATTTCAGTGAATGTCCTAATATCTTGTCTTGCAGTGTGTCTATGGTGTCCAATGGGTTTATATTGACCTCACTGTTACCTCCTCTTGTGTCTCTATAACACTGATAAGGACTTAGATCGTCTACTTGTGTCTTTATTGTGACCTAATTTCAGTTAATGCCATTTTTGGCTCATTTGACAGCTCTAAAATATGCAAGGACGTGGTGTTCAATAATGACTTAATCATGACATGTGTCCACCAGGCATCGATATAAAATTCTTCTGAAATTTGACATTTCTTATGATATTCCTGATATTAAGGCGATATTTGCTCTAGTGTATTATCCACATTTTTTGAGGGCAGATTCTCCAAAACCCAATTTACAGTGACTGGAAAATGTCAAGACCAGTATAGTGTTAAGAGTAATGTCACCAAATTTTACTAACCAAGAGTGCATTAATGCCAGTTGAGCGTGAAGTGCTTCCTAACCTACAATCCGAGCCTCACTGACCTCCTTTCTGGCCGCCCTGTGGGAGTGTGTTTAGGTACCCTGAATCCACAGAGAGGACGTGCTGCAGCAGCAGGAAAATTAAGAAATAAATGTGCATGATTTTTGCATGATTAAAGTGCACAGTGAAGGGCAGTTTCTTACCGTGGACAGACAGCGGGATCAAGTGCAGAGCCAGGACGCACGACAGCAGCGTTAGTCTCCAGCATCCCGTGCAAAAGCTCGCCTCCTTCCCCTGCATCCTCGCCGTGCAGTGATAGCCTAAGATGATCAGACGGAGACAAGAAAAAAAAAGGAAATCCCTGTTCTAATAGTGAAAATAGAGTTCAAAAAAATGTTGCAAAAAGTAATCCGGACAAGTGGGTCTGTTGATTTGCGTGCAGTCTAGACTCCAGCCTCCCTGCGCTTCTCCTCCATAGCCGCTTGGTCTCAGCTGCTATTTCACACGCTCGGCTCAGTTAAGCACACTGAGGCTGGTTACGGCTCCATTGCCAGAGAAACGGCGGTCGGAGACGGCGAGGCGAGGGTGGGGTGGTGGTGGTGGTGGTGGTGGTTGTGGTGGTGGAGGCGGGGGGTGCGTTTGGGGGCGCAGACGCACGCCGTGGATCGGCTTGGTTTGGTTTGGCTCGGAACGGATCGGTGCTTTGGGCACTTTGTGGCTGAGAGGGAAACAAACGCACGGCGGAGTGCAGCGCGCTCGGCAGCCTTCTCATCATCTGGGGAGGGGGGGCTGGTTGTTGATGCCCCCCTTTCCCTCCACCCTCCTCTTCATCCCTCCTCCCCCCTTTCCCAAGACGCATCCCTTCTCTCTCCCCCCCCCCTCCTCCTCTCTCCATCCTTCCCGTTCCTAAAACTTTTTCCTACTTTTTTCGTCCTTCAAAGCGTCCACATATTTCCTCTTCCTCATACTTTTTGTCCTCTTCCCTCTTTTCCAGACATGTCTCCTCCACCTCTTCCTCCTCACTTTCTTCATCTGTCATGTTTTTGTTCTCTTTTTTGACCTCCTTGTCCTCTTTCTACAGACGTTTCCCTTCAGTTCCTCCTCTCAAATCTCTTTTCTCCTTCAATTTTTATAAATGTGTTTCCTCTTTTCTCTTCCACAACACGTTTTGTCTTCTCTCCTGCATCTATTCCAAGATGTTTCCATTCCTTTTCCTCCTCTTCTTCCCTACTTTTTCATCCTCCAAGACTCCCACACCTGTTTCCCCCTTTATCTGAGACATTTTTCCTCATGTTCCTCTTCACCTCGCCATCTTCCAAGACATTTTTAACATCCCTTCTTTTTTCCATTCAGAAAATGTTTTGTCCTCACTCCAAACGGCACCATTCAAAAGATGTTTCCCTTCCTTTCCTCCTCTCAAATCCCCATATTTGTCCCCTCCTTCCCCTCTTCCATCCTTCCTTTCCTTAAAACCTCCTCTAACTATTCCCTCCATCTCCTCCCCGAGACACCTGCTCCTCCTCTCTCCATTTTTCCTTTTCGCTAAAACTTTTCTTTCTTTTCCTTTGTCCTCCTCCCTCTTGTCCAGAGATATTTTCATCCTCATCTTTTTAGCTTTCTTCTTAATCTTCCAAGACCTTTTTAAACCTCCTTTTCTTCTTTTTTTTCACCCAGAAAACCTTTTGCACTCTCTCCTGCACCTTTCCAAAGATGTTTCCTTCCTCCTCCTCCTCCTTCTCTCTCCATCCTACTTTTCTCTATAGTTTTTTGTCCTTCTACCTCTTTCTCTTCCTCAGACTTTTCCTCCTCCATTTACTTTTCTCCTCCCGTCCTTCTCCTCTTCCATCCTTTCCTTTCCCTACAACTTTCCCTCCTTTACCTCCTCTTTCCCTTCCTTCCTGGAAACACATTCTTTTCCCCATCTTTTCCACCTCCTCTCTTCCTTTCCCAAAACTTTTCCACCTCCTCCCTCCCTCCCTCCCTCCCTCTCTTTCCCAAAGCTTTCAGTTATTTGCTATTCATCTGAGAGTGTTGGATCTCAATAGGAGTGCACACTCTGCTCTGGCCACTTTTTTTTCCCCAAGGGAAATCGGTCTATTTCGAAGGAGCTTAACTTCCCTTCATCGCTCCGTGTGTGTGTCTGTGTGTGTGTGTGTGTGTGTGTGTGTGTCGGAGAGGATGAAGCAGTTTGAGATTATGTAAAAAAAAAAATAAGTGTGGTGTTTGATGCCGTCAAAACAACCAGCTTTGTTTAATGGTGTGACACAGAGAAGCAAACAA